>CBVK0100154766.1:0-26928 GCA_900067695.1 Picea abies
ATGCAACTCTTGAACGGTCGAGATTAACTCATCATGATCAACAATGCTCAAGTGGATTCTGGAACCCCCTTCCCATTCTATCTTTAATGGGAGGGGGGGTCCAGAATAGTGTGGTGTCTGAAGTGGGACCCCTCCTGTCATGTCGACTACCGTGTTGCGTTTCCCTCCCTGCCACTTGTATTCCACTTAACTGCGCACCGGGGCCATTCCTCATTTGTTGTTCTATGACCCTGTTGGGATATGTTCCTATTATCCATTTGCTAACCCTATAGGGATTCGTCCCCATTGGCTAATCGCTAGCCCTGTCAAGGTTCAGCGGTTGCAGAGTCGAACGTTTAGACATTACTGTAGCGTCGAGGCGTGAAATACAAATAGGCACTGCATTTAAATTGAACCATGAAAATGACCCGTGATCACATGGGAACAGAGAAGGAGAGAGAAAGAGCTAGCTTATGCTGGGCCTCCATGGATAATTAGGGGTTCTCGTCCAGCAGAAGACCAGAAAAATCCGATTTAGGTAGTGGGTATGTGACAACCATCCCTGAGTCAGCCCTGAATCGCTTATTATTATGATCTACTTCAAATCTTGTTACCCATTTCATGTCATTTATGGGTGATACATTAAGGCCCTTCTTCAACAAGTCTTTTCCTGTCGAATTAACCTCATTATCCAGAAATTAGACTTAGGAACTAATTGGCACCTTGGAACTTGGATGCTTCAATGAAAGGTTTCCTCTCTTTCGACAATGGGTTTTCATTATTGACCCCTGATCGGTCACAAATTCAGACTCGTTGGATTGTACTAGTGTAACTTGGGAGTCACTGACATGAATGGTGATTTCCCTTGCACTTGTTAATGGTATTCATTAATGACCAGTAATCAAGTGGTTTCTACCATGTTCAACTTCAACACATGTATTCACATGGTTAGATTCGTACTATGGAGTGATGGAGGTGAAGACCCTAAATATTTTCTAATAGATTCAAGTTACGTTTGGACTGTTTCATAGATCCACATTGTATGTCTCATGGCTATGTTCAAATTTGAGTCTTTAACATATAGATACACAATGTGTTTTTGGTGGCTATGTTTAGATTTGAGTCATAATGGCATGGATCCACAGTGTATGTTTGGTGGCCATGACCTGTCTTACTTGAAATGGATCTTTGTGTATCGAAATTTATGTTTTGAGTCATTTTTGTACTGAGTATGGGAATGCCTACCTCAATGATGATATATTATTGTACTTCCTTGTTTGTTGGTAGGTTTCCAACTGATTGTTCCTTGTTTCCTACACACACTCGACAAAGTATTTCAGCTACCACTCTGTTCTAACTTCATACTTTGGGGGGCTATATTTTACACATTATTTTTGTGATCCCTATGATTGTTAATGATGTAAACCTATTTGTTGTCTTCAGAGGGATCAATGGCCCAAATTCCTGAAGAAAGAAGGGAGAAGAACTTTGCCTGAGAGAAGAAGTTGTATTTTCCTTTGTAAAAATCCTATTAAGAAATATCATCATAGGTTTCACTATACATAGGGTGAGATGATGTCTGATCATCGCCCTCTACCCTAAAATTGGTCTGTGACATCTTCGCAGGATGCTCTAGGGTGTGAGGATTTTCGTACGTGGGAAAAACAAGCATCTTCTCGATGCTTCTAGAAGGAGAAGATTCTATGGTGATGTGGCCTTTGAACGGTTTGGATCTTAATCGCTTTCATGATTTAGTGGGATCATCCTAACCTCCTCACCTTATCCTCTTCAACTTATAAAAGGAGAGGAGCTCTCATGGAGAAAGTTGTCTTGATTGGGTTTCATTGGTTTTGTAGCTTGGAGTTTTTGGAGCTTTTATGTTGGCTTTGAGATTTTCTTTGTCAAGATAGATTGTAAGTAGCTATCAGATCTACAGTCATAGAATACGTTGATCACAAGTGTGTGGGAAGAAAGGAACTATTGGAAGGGATCTTACGACATCAAGGCTTTGGTTGTAATCTCTCTTTCTATGACTTAATACAGATTTACTTTTCTTTCCTATATGAATCTTATTTGTCCATATTGTATGATTCCTTGATCACATACATAGTTTCATATCAAGTAGGCTATGTTATTCTTGTCTTCGTTGGCTTGTGTTTTTTTCAATATATCTCTCCATAAGCCTCACGACGGAGCTTGGATTGCATTGGCGAAGTCGGATCTTTGATATTTAAAAGGTATTTTGTAGATATATTTCTCATTTGATAATTGAAATCTAAGGAAATATTAATGCATTCTCTTGTTTTGTTCTAGTTTCATAGTGAATCTAGGGGGATTGATTTGTGTCCGCACTTAACAATTATCCTGATAACAATGCCTCCAATGGTCATATAGCTTCACCGTGGCAAAGTCCCATTCTGTGTTGTTCTTCTATTCTGGTGAGGTTCAAGTTCTGCATATCTATCTCCTGCAAAGTATTCTCTAGAACTTGCTATATTTTTTATAATTTTTCTTTCTTCTTACTGAGCTTCCTTTCCTTCTTTCCTATTCTCTAAGTCTCTATATTCCTCTTTCCATTATTATTCTTATATGTTCTTATCATAGTGACTTTGCATTGTTGATGTTATTTCAAGGGGTTCAGAGATAATACCTTTTTGCTTACTAGGTCCTGGGTGGACATACTTTCTTCTTGCATGGAGAGGTCCTTCAACCCTTGTGCTCTTTCAAAGTTGACAACTACTTTTATTTCATTCTATTACTTCGATTCAACTTCTTGTTCTTCTATTGGTCGATCTATTCTCCGAGCTATGAAATTCCTTAGTTCTTTCTTTTTCTTTTCTGTAGCTTCTTCCTCTGCTTTCCTTCTAATCTGATCCTTTTCAATCAACATCTTTCATAATAAGAGTGGAAAAAGGGAGTTTTTCTCAACAAACCTAATAAATTCAAATTCCTCTTCTGTTGACGTTTCATGAGAAATCATAGGTATATTAACAACTCTTCTACATAGGGCTATCATCTTTCCTTTAAACAAGCCTATTCTTCCCAATGAAGGTATCATAGAAGGCTTTCACAAAAGTTCCCAAGTGCTTTCTAGCATAATGTTCACATGTGTTTCTTCATCTAATACATAGTCTATGTTGTAGTATTCTATTCTTGCAACTATGTGTTGTTTTTCTTTCAGGATCTTTGGTAAACTAATGTCTCTGTGATCATTCATTTATGCTTTTAACTGTATTAACATAGTATCTGACTCTTTTTCTGTATGATTCTTCAACATATCCTTAGTCTCTTGACCTTATTTATAGTTTCTCATCTCTTGTTCATCTTTTCAACTTTAGCAATCATTCTTGGTCAATCGTCAACCTCATGACCAATATCTTTACAACAAATACAAATAGGACCTGTACCAGGGCAATCTTTAGAAAGATGTCTTGATCTTCTACAATTGTAACATAGTGTCAATCCTCTCTTTCTTTTAAATGATCCCCAGTCTTTCCTGTACACTAAAATGGGATCATGTTGTTGTACATGTAATCTGCAAAAAAAATTTCTAGGTTCCTGCATCCACTTATTAGTCCAAAAATTCTTTCTATGCATAGGAATAACATAACTTTCTCTATTTCAATCAAATTTATTCAGATCAACTCTTTCTTCTAACTATGCCCTAACATTCAAGCTAGAACAAAATCTATCAAACATACCTAGATTCATACTTTCAAAGAAAAAATTTCTACTTATCTTACCTTTACCAGAGAACAAAGATTTAAGATCTTACCTCCTTCTTTCAGATCCAGTTTCTTTCTTAGCACATAGCTTCACAAGTCAAGTAGAATACTGCGCACTACAACAACATATCTACGCACAAATATTTCTCTTTTCTTCAGTTCCCAACAATCACATTTCCAGGTCCCGACAACATAACCATTTGTTGGCACAGGTGAAGACCCAGGGTTCAATGCTTCAACAACGCACCAACAAAAACCTAACTATCGGCCCTTTAGGCAACACCTACAAATTAAATGAAGTCTCACCTGAGGTAGAGGCAGGGGGCGTTGTAGGACTCAAGTTTATACAACCAAGTTGCAACACAGATATGTGATTACAATACTTAACATAACACTTAGCCAATAATATGAATTAGATGACGATCCTCATTTACGTCGCAGATTTAACCCTTATTACAGAGAAGCATATTAATAACCAAGATCTAACACTTCCAATCACTTAGCACATAACATTATCTCGGATCTAGCATTCATTCTTATCATTAAGCACTAAGCTACAACATCAGATGCATTCATTATATGTAACCTCAACAACACTAAGAAAACAATCACATAAGAAACATCGCACAAAGAATATCAAGACACAGGATATACGTGGTTCACCCTAGTGTGGGGCTATGTCGACCAACTTCTTATTCTTCTTTATTAGTCTTCAATCTCCTTACATTCATCTGGTCCTATGCAAAAAGCCAAAGGGCCCAACTCCGCAGTGGATAGGTGATCTACGTACAACTCACTAGATCCACTTTCCTCAAAATTATCTCAAGGCACAGAGCCAACTTCTTAATAGCACATAGCACTTACAACTTCTTGGACTAAGCAAAAATCAACCTATCATGCACGTAGCCACTAATAGTCATGCACTAAGCCAATTGCTAGTACTACCTATTACATTGCTTAGTTAATTATTTATATATTTACAAAAAGGCCTAAACATGGGTAAAACCACGAGCTGACATCCCATAACCCATTACATAAAACCTAAAAACCCTTTGTTGGGTCCAAAAGCCCATAAAACAAGTGAGATCCCATGATCTCTGCTTCGCCAAGGCTCTCCACCTTCAACTAGCCTGTCGAAGTCTCAAAATTGGTCAAAGACGACCAATGTTTCCTCAAAACTTGGTCAAGGGCCAACATCCTATTTTTTGGGGTTTTTTTGTAACTTCCCAAATTTTAGGGGACGAGTCATCATGTAGTTGTTTCTATTTTGGTGAAAAAAATAATTTTTGTAACATAAGCTATCTAAAAGAGTTCGACCTCCTGGAAACTATATATTCTAATGTTTTTCATGTAAAAAGGGTTTGTCCCAAGACCCGAGGAGGTTTTGAGAAATGGAATGATTGTGTATTTCAGTGTGTAATTCGAAGGGACATGTAGTTGAAAATTGTATGTTATTGAAGATTCATATGAGTTGTTTCATCATATTTGTCTTCTATGTTCTCTCTTCTCTTCTTCTTCTTGTTTGAATGTATTGTTGATTTTAAGGATTAAAATTTTCCTTTGATTGAAATATTCTTGATGCAGTAGAGGATATGTTGTAAGCTTGTCTATGTATCGTTGTTTACTGTTCAACCACATCTAAATTCTATTTGCAAAGAGGATCTCTATGTAGCGAACATTCATCTTTATGTTAATTCTCTCATTCTTCTATTCATAATTATACAAATATTTTGTCTGATAGGGATCTTAAATGCCTTCAATGAGTAGACTATTAATGACTCAATAGCCCAATGGTCCATCACTGATCTACAATGATATCTATTTTATTTTCCTTTCTTTAAAGTCTTGTTGATCCCTGATTTCAAACCAAAATAAAATCAATTTGAATGATAGCAAGATTACTCCCATTTTCATTCTGGGGGTGACTCATAGAGTGTTAACAAAAAGGACTGTACAACTTGACGATGGGGACAAAAATATAACCTACATCAGTAATTGAGAAGAGATCGGCGAACCAAAATGATGAAGCCACACAAATTATTCTTGAATTGATTTCAACTGATATATGGTTTCATGTTGTCACATGAAAGACTCCAAATGAGATCTGGACCATCTTGGAAAGCCTATTTGGAAAGAAGAATCATGTGAGAGGTCATATGCTTGAGGTAGAGTTGAATACTTTGGATCCTTAATTTTTTTATAATATACAAGCTTTCTTTAATAAGTTTAAATGTTTGATATTGAGCTTAACATACTGTGTTATTGATAAGTATAAACAAGAGGACCAACTTATTCTCACAATGTTGGCCAAGATAGGACCAAAATATAATGTCTATGTTTCTACTTTTCATTCAGGAAGGTATCTCATGGGAAAAAATTGGAAGATGTCAACCATGGATCAATTCATTTATTTTCTAACACATGAGCATGAAAAACTCATTCAGATGGGCCTTATCAATTATCTCAATGAACATTCACTCACCATGCATTATGGAAAAGGATCATCCAAATAGAACGAGAAGGAGAAATAAAACAAGAAGGATGGATATGCCAAACTCTTTAATGATTCTTTAGGTTCCAAAGACTCTTTAGATTCCAAGAATAAGAAGAAGAAGGGAAAGCAGTGCACTTACTACAATAAACCGAATCATGAAGAATCCACATCCATTAAGAAAAAAATTGATGTTATGAAATAGACACTTCAACAGAACAACCTTGGAAACTTCATTCCAGAAGGAGTCAAGAAGTAGAAGGATGAAGATCCTGCTCCTAAGAAAGGCAGTCATCATTTTCTTATTGCAATTAATTCCTCATATTATTCATGGATTATATATTCTAGTGAATCCCATCATATGGAAGTGAAAGAGGAAGTTTTCTCTTCTTTGATTCCATGCTCAAGACCCCCTATTATCATGGGGGATGATACTCCAATAGAAGTAGTAGGAGATGGGAGAGTGGAAATCCATAATGGAATTTTTGAGAATGTTTTACATGTTCCAAATCTTTATATGAATATTCTCTCAGTATATCAAATCACTCAAAAAGGTAAAAAGTTTGAATTTTGCATTAGATTCAGTTTTTGTACTTGACATGCATGACAATTCCATCATTGCAATTGGTGCGGTGGATCACAACTCAAGGTTGTATAAATTCACTAATCTTTCTAACGAAGAATCATATTTTATACTTACACATAAGGAGAGTACCTTGCATGCACCTCTAGTGCAACAAGTATATACTCTTATGCTTACATTAGTTTCAGACATAAGATTGATTCCATACACTCATATTTTGTACATGGAAATAAGAAGGTAGTATATCCAGATAACAAGCCAATCTTGAAGCTTTAACATATGCCCAAGAAGGCACAAATCACACTGTACTCAGTAGGTAACCTTAGAGGGAATCCATTGGATTAGAGGAGGATTCGATCTAAGCATTAGGATCCTTCTCATGTACTTTTAGCTTCTAAACCTGTGATTCCCATGCATTGCTATATGGTTCAATATTCTGATGTGAATCTCTATAGTGAGGTTGTGGGAAATCCATTATGGCAAGAAACCATGCAGAAGGAGTATGACTAAATCCTAAAGAATCAGACATGGGATATGGTTCCACTTCCACAAGAAATGAATATTTCATCTGCATATGGGTCCATAGGATCAAGAGGTACAAGGATAGACAGGTTTCCAGAGGATTTCATGAGATCCATAAAGATTTCTAAATCTTCACGAAGACTTGTCCTGTATTATTATTAATTTTCTATCATGATGAGAATAGGTAGAAAGAATAAGAGTCTGAATACATTCTTTGTTTGTATCTATTACCACAGAAATATAGTGATACATTTGACCTCAAAGTCTCTTGCAAAAGTAACTATTATATTCACTAGGTCGTTGTCCAAAAAATTATATTTGGGGTACCATCAACCCAAAAACTCCACAACCTTTTATGTTTTAAAACAAAGCTTTAAAGAAGTCTACACAGAAACTGTGTGTAACCGAAGAAAATGCATGCATGGGTTGGTTAAGGAAGAACATGTAACTCGAATAAATTTTGTGGTAGGATTCTTCCTTCACCCAAGTGCACTATTTTTTCCCAATCTGCAAGAGAATTAAAGCGATGGTTTTAGCAACTTCACTAGCACTCAATTTTTTTTTTTTACTTTATGAAAATAAATAAAAATTAATAAAGGACACAACTTATCTTGGATTCCGATGAATGTCATATTGTCTTCGTTCCTTGTGCAGTAGTCAATCCACAATCCAGGAGGAGGATGAGTGGATATTTAACCATTTGATGGCTTCCCTTGCAAAAAAGAAGGGACCCATCATTAATTTTTATCCATGCACAAACTTTTCATTGATGAATTTAAAGAAAAATAACATACTTTAAATACAAAATTTTTTGTTTCAGTACCCCTATACATGTTCTCTAACATATTTAAGTATATAAAATATAGAGAATAGATTTATAGAGAAAACATGGAATTGTAATCATTTAGGGAAAATAAGTGTTTTAACAAAGAAGAAGCAATAGAAATTTACTTCCCTCCTTATGGAAGACATAATGTTAATGATAAAGATTATGGATGAATTATAGAACATTTTTAAAGGAAATAAACCAAGACTTATTTTTTCAAAATCCTGTTCAGATGGACCAAAGGAAATGGAAAGAACTCATGGTCATGAGGTTCAAAAAATAAGCCTAAATTAAACAGTTTAAAAACAAAACAGAGTTGACTTTATTTTACACAAAGGAAAATACGAACAATGATTTCCTACCTTACAAAGATGAAAACCTAACTATGGTGAAGGTAGTAAAAACAAGGTTTTTCTTTCTTGGATTGACCTAGATTATTGATCAGTTCATAGGAATAGATTGGTTAGGGAAATAAGGTATCCAGAGAAATAGTACAGAGGTAAACATTAACTATTAAATAATGGTAATCAATCCAAGGGTATTGGGTTTGATAAATATGATAACCACTAAACGCAAATAAGAAGTTTTTGAATGTGAGTTAAACATACAAAGAACTGTATTGAAGTTAATACAAGAATTTTCACAGACTACAGTCATATCCGATATTTCATAAAATTTTAACACCTTAACTGCATTCATTATCAACCCTCATGCAGGGCTCATAATTCATGATGCCTCCTTGCATAGTAACCCGGGATGAGGGTGCAGGTGTATCTCACCTTGTGTCGACCAAAAACCACTCAAATAAAGGATACATAAGGTATATATTTTACCAACAACTTAATCTATAGAGAAGCATGTGCATAGACAAAGGAAGTACTTCAAAGAGATCAAGCCTTGCAAATATAGATATATAGATAAATAAATTGACCCACAAAGACTTTCTTTTATACACAGAAACTATTCCATAGAGAATGAAAGGTTGTTTAGACAAAGGACATAGTCCTCGGAAAGAATACTATATTTACATTTGCAAATGAAACTGATTTTTAGAGAGTACACAATGTATGGATAGAGGAGATAATACACAGGGTACTTGTATTTTTTACCTCAAGTATTATTTCGTAGAAAAACATGCATTTCTTGGAAATAAGATAATATTTGCAAGAAGGAATTCACACAGAGCACCACCATAAAGAAAATACCTAACATATATAATAACTCATATAAAACTATCGAAGAAGGGTAATAGAGTACTTACCGTGCCTTTGGAGATACTTCACAGAGTCGAATTTCATAATAGAGCCAAATGCAATAATAGAGTCGAATGCTAATGTCGGACGCAAAGTGTAAACAAATAAATGACTGAGAGAAATGAGACTCAAGGGATTAGTGATGAAGGGATTAATGGCACCTCAAACTTCTCAATGATGGGAGGAGCATTGGGTATGCCACCCCACTCCTTTCCATGTGGGTTTTCCAAAGTGTCGAGCCCAAAGTGGGCAATTCAATATAGTGGTAGGCCTAGAAGGTACTAGGTTGGTCAGTTCACCATTAATGGACTTTCCCTAGATTTAAATTCCAATACGAAACACCGACCGAGGTTCAGACTTGACCCGAAATCCACCTATTTCTGTTACAAAATCATTTAATTATTGAGTGGAAAAGTAACCCAATGTCGGATCGATAATAACTTTCCCTGGTATAACTTCTTACACAGTCTATATTACATATCGTATGTTACTCTCACCTATACTATGGAACATGCTTAGTAGGTGGACGATTTTACCCTAGTGCATGGACTATGGAATAGAATTGTTATAACAATATAGTCATAGGTCTTACTTTAAGTCTCGACTTATGTAATATAGATTTTTATGCATAACATAGGTTATAATAGTGGGATGGGGATATTCTTATGACATTAATGTGTATGTTTAGCATGGGTTTGATGAAACCAAAACTTTTTTTTCATTTGAAATTTATACTTGACCAAAATAGTCCTAGTACCCTGATAACAATAATCAGAGTTAAAACTTTAATGCAGTAGCAAGGAGAATAGATTTCAAGTAAATCAAACAAGATTTCTATGGCATGTTTTCATGATTAGTAGCAGTAAGTTGTCACTGGAAACTAAACCTCATACATGATGTTAATATAGTAGAGAAACACATTTATGCACATAAATAATGAATTAGATTTATAAGGATTATTTCGTATGTCATGACAGTTTTCGATAATTTATAGATATTATTTCCTTGATCAAAAATTTTTATTTTTAGTGAAATTTGGGGTACGTTACATCACAATTCACCCACACAGTTATCATACTCTCCCTAATTCGCACAACTAATTACAAATTTTATTTTATTTAAAATGTTGATTTCCCTCAAACTCACTAAGTGTTCCTATTTTTTCTCTTAGTTGTCCCTTTATTACCCAGATTCTCATTTAATGAGTGTCTCATAACTAGATATTATTTAGACTTGGATTATGAGTCTTCTTCTAGTTACAGTAGTGGTAGGTTGACTGAATATTATTTTCCATGTGTACTCATATTCTCTCCTATTATCATTTATTCTATTTTATAAATCCAATTTATTAATTTCATGCACACATGTGCATTTTATTTAATCTTTAGATTTTTATTCACATTTTTCCTTAAATTGATTTATCTCTATTCTTTTAACTTATTTAATATTTATTTTAGTCCCCTAACTAACTTAGACATAGGATTTTATTGGGTTTTTTTTATTAATAAACTCTCTCCTTTATTAAATAAGTTAATCCAACAGGGTCTAATCTATTTAATGTTTTCTAGGCCACCTAGATTTATTTACTGATTTTTTATTAGTTGACATGCCCTTCAAGACACACCTTCATTCTTCAAGGGTGCCACTCTCCTTTTTTACTAGTTTTGGAAGTTTTCTGACCCTTGGAGACACACTCCACTCGATCGACCTTATGAGAGACTAAGGGCATCTAAGGAATAAAGAATCTTCCTGTTTGAGTGCTCCTTATAAATATTCGTGAGTGACTGCCTCAGTCTTCCCTCATGCCATCGTGGATATATAGAACTAGGTACTCATTAACCTACCATTCGATCCATGGTGGGAGTGCTAGTAGGATGTGACATGGATGTTTTCAAACCTCTCCCTCAATGTATGGTTTCTATGGATGTCCTCTCTACTCCTTATTTGAGTCATATTAGCAAGCACTATGAACCTACATCCATTAAAAAAACAATGTCAATGATCCATATAAAAAATCATACTATAATAAATCAATGTCACATGTGAATAAAATAAAATACTTGAACAAAAATACAATCCACTCCCTGACCCAATCTAGAGTCCAAGGAAGTCCATTGATGCCATCAACATCCATAATCTGTCATGTGTCCTGCACACTCAAGAAAACCTGTCAATAACATATGTCAATACATACATACATACATACATACATATATATAATAACAATAAATATCTACACATCATCATCATCATGTATAATTTCATAATCGAAACAAAATCATAATGTACCATAATCGGATCACTTGCAAGCAAGTGTCCTCAAACAATAAGTTGATAAAAGTGTTCTCAACAGAGCTGGATGTTACACCTTCTTCTACCAACAAATTGGATGTCAACATGACACGTTGACTTGTACATAAGAGAATTTCACATTCAAGTTGTTCATCATCTGCATCATTCAATTATTTTTTCTTCGTATGTTCTTCAACACATCAAGCAATAGGAGTATTCAATGATGTAAGCATGGACTTGTTGTGTAGATCGACCAATTTGTTTGTTGGAAATAAATGGATTTTTTATTTGAAACTATTAATATCAATGGGATTCATAGATGTGTTTGTCCTTGACATCAAAATATTTGATTCATCCAATTTTGCATATTTATTTTTGATGTTTGTCAATAATCTTCAGAACTCTGATTTCTTTGGATCTGTCCCTTGTTGACGAAAAATTATATCTAAAGTGACAACCATTTTGAAATCTCTCCATAGAATATTAGTAGTTGTGCTACCTACACACAATGGATTATCTTTGAAAGGTGGTAATTGAACAAGGTATCCAATAAGAATTAATGATGTTCCGTCGAATGGAATAGATTTATTTTCTGGAAATGATTGATGCAATCGTGAATCAATATGCATGAACCAACTTGGTCCAATGAATCTCATTTAATCGATCAAGATGTATTTAATATGTTTCATTTCCTCTTGAAATATTTCAAATGCTTGACCCTATAAACGTTTAAAGTTTTTAATAGGAATTCTTAATTCCAAGTGTATTGTTTTAGCTCAAATATTGAAAGAAACGATTCCAATAGGTGATAATAAAAGCAAAGGCATATTTCCATTAATTGAGTGAGAGTTGAATTCTTTGGAAATACAACTTATAAGGTATGACTTTCCTATTCCTCCAGTTCATTGAACAATCATCTTTAGTGCATCTTTAGTATTGCATCATTGAAATGTTCGATGATAATTTGAAAACAAAGTTGTTGTCTTTTGGAGAAAGAAAATGAAGATTTTGATGTGGAAAGAGACTATTTTTTTATTACTTCAATATATTTTTCATTTTGGATGAAATTATTTGCTTCTTTTGTTTCATTTTATGAACCCATATTATGATCCCACAGATGCTTCAAGTCAAAGGTTGTTCAACTGAGTGTATCAATGTTAGACACTTGAATATATTTAGGAGGAATAATGTGTGATAGTATTTTTCATTCATCTGTATCATTAGGAGGAATTATTTCTTCTTCATTTATTTCATCATCTTCTTCCATACTTTCTGATTCTTATTCTTTTTGTTGAATATGCCAAGGTCGATATCTCAAATTGTTCCAATTTTTAATAATAAATTCTTTATCAATACCTGTATCAATAGGAATGTTTCTGAATGGTTTGTATAACAGTAGTTCACTTTGACATAATGATTCATAGTTATTTGAATTTTATTTACAAATTGTTATAAATCAAGGCCAAAATCAAATTATTGCAACATTTTTTCTAAGTTTCCATTGTTCTTTATTTCATCACGGGTTAAATGCACATGATCATGCAGTGTCTATAAGAGAAAAGTGTTCAAGGAATGTAAGTCTGGTTTGATATATTTCAATGAAGCCAAATTTTTTGGAAAATTAATCATGTTTAGTATTAAATGAAATTTTTTTGAAGACTTTCATACCAACATTGAAAGAGAAAATTGACAACTACATAGTGAAAGAGGGGGTTTCTTGTGCTCTTATGTCTCTATCTACATTTGGTTTAGCTGGGAATTTTTTGTATGCACATGTAGCAGGATTTTCAGAGTCAACCATACTTGAAATTCTTGTTAGTATATCTTTAGATATTTCTTATCTTCTTTCGTCTTTAGAGGCATATTTTGCAGTGTACTTCAATGCTACATAACATGAAAGCACCTGTTGGAAATAAACATTTGCATGCCATATTGAAAGAAGGCATATATTACGAGCATTTAACATGTCATCATTACATGCAACCTCATATTTCTATTTTCATTTTTCATTTATAATTTTTTTTTTTATTCACCTCGAAGCACCCAAGGGTCATTGTAGCAACATTTGTAAGAAAAACCCATTTTACGTAATCATGAGTTGCCAAAACATTTTGTGTTTCATTGTACTTGATTTTTTAATTGTTCATAATCAGGAAGAGGATCTATATTAAATATTGTTGAAGTGTCCAATAAATAGGGGTCATCATCAAGATATCGGTGAACATATATATTTCGAAGGTGAATCTCACGAGGATTCCATTCTTTAACATATTTGTCAAAATATTTTTTTGCAACATTTACTCTTACTTCCTATTTCCAATCCAATGTATCCATGTTTGGAGGTCACCTTCTAACCATATAAATCCTTGGATATTTTTCAATCCTATCTGTTGCCATTCATACCTATAAAAATTATATGAAATATTTTATTGTAATAGTAATGCATAAATATCATATTCACTTCATAAGTTAAAATTAAAGGTTTTAAAGTAAATACATGTACCAATAATCCTTATCTTGAAAATATTTTATAATAATTTAATCCCAACAAATGTTGAAGCATTCGTGCATATATTGAAACAATATGTGGATATTTGATAACATTATAAATTCTCCATCATTGTTGATTTCGTAGATTAACAAGTTGATTATCAAGCATAAATTTATGTAGGTTTGGCCATTTCGTGTTAGATGCACTTACTGTAAAAAATAAAGTTGGAGAGAAGTTGGTTTATCATGTCATTATTCTAACTACGACATGTATTCCAATATTTATTTTTCCCTCAAAGATTTCCACCATACTGCATCAACCTTTCAACCAATTTAGTGTTAGGGAATTTGATGCAGGAGCATCGCTCCACCTTAGCAATGTGCCAACATTCCATCACATCAATGTGCATTCAAGGAGGGAGAGGCACCAACCCTCTCGTTTTTCCGTCAAATTTAAATTTAAATGTAAAATTAAATGAAATTTAATGTTGAAAGGATGGAAGAGACGAGTTGATGCCTTTATACAGGAAGTAGGTGAAGTCACCTTTATTAGGCTGAGCTATGCTAGCAATCTATAAATTTTGTCTGACTGATAGTAAAACAACATAGGTAATTGTTTCAATCAGCTTTAGAGATGGGCACTAGCCTACTCAGCTCAGAGAGGGCTCTCTCGTGTGACTTGATCTTTCTTTGGCAATTGATGGCTAGATTTAGTTTGTTTTGTATTTTTTTTTATAAATTTGTTGGAAAGGAAGGGGAGGGACACTTAGGGATATCGAGTCAAAATTTTGAAAGAGAATGAAAAAAATGACTGGGCGACAGAACTCTCCAGAGGATAATGGCTAAATGAGGTGATGAATCTGAGTTATAAATTCAATTTATGCAGAGTGTAAGAAGAAGAAGAAGGCAAGTAACTGCATTAGAGAATTACTGAAATGAATTCTAATTTAGTTAGGAAGAAAATTACACAATTTAAATTGCTTAAGCCGAGACCATCAAGAGATGAATTCTGATCTTTTAACTATCCAATTTAAACAAAAGACATTGGAAATGGAGTTAAAGAACACAGGAAATACATACAATGAGAGAAGAAAAAACTCATATCACCACCATTAGAATCTTTTCATAGAGACTTCAAAATATTTTGCATATGTATTCCATTCAACTCCAGAAAAATTAGAATAGAGTTTAGAAAACAACTAAAAGGTGCCCTTACAATTCTGCCAATACTTATAATACTTATACAATTCAAGTTCCTTTAGTTAGAAACCAATTAAAATAGCTGAAATAAAACGTTTCAGCTTCTAAAACTGAGTACAATGATTACAAATGACAATTTTCACAAAAACATTTAATGATCCCAATGTCGATTCCTATGACACTTCATCTCCTTCCTCTGCTACATTCTCTTTGAAATTTCACTTGTACTCTTTCAAATCTAATTCCATTTATCCATATTCTCATTAAATATTTGGGAATAATATATTTGCATAAAAATAATTCCCAAATATTTTTTATCTTGTAGAATTAAATTTCCATATTTTAATTCATGCCTGTGGTTTTCTAAAAACCATTTATTTCTTTCTTGTCGTGGTTTTGAAAACCATGTATTGTTTTTCCCACTTTACCATTTCACTGTGACAACCATTTACTGTGTCTTGTTTTTTACAATTTACCATTTCACTTTGAAAACCATTTACTGGTTTGTTTTCCCATGGTTTTGAAAACCATGTCTTGTTTATCCTCTTTGGTAAAATCCTCTTCTTTTACTTTGTAAAACCTTTGGATAAATAATTATTCAAATCTTGCTTTCACGTGCATCTTCCTATTTAATTATTTTCCATGGCAATAAACATTGATCTCTTTTCTTTGTAAAATTTAAATTTTACCTCTTTAAAACATTTTCACCGTGAGAAAGAATTTCATTTATTGGAAATTCCATGATTATTATTGAAACACACTCCTGGAAAATATGACACACATAAACCATACAATAAATGGTTGCATTTATTATTTTAGGCTTGGGAAGAGTGGTTTTAACCCACATCACTTTTACCCCTGAAATGAATCACATAACAACACGTCTCCCCAACCAAAAACCACGAGTTAAATTTCGACGCACCTTCAAATAATTAACCTCCGTTTACTTTCAACCCCTGAAATGTATGTGCGCCCTCCATCCACCCTTTGAATTTTCAATGTTAAAAATTCATATTTGTGACCATGATTTGATGTGGGGTCATGAATTAAATATTGGGTTAAATATTAATACAAGTGTTTTAATATAAAAATATTTATATTAATAATAATAAGACCTTTTTCCATTTTCTAAGGACTTTGGGCATATGAGGCTTATCACATGACTTTGTGGATAGGATAAGGGTGCTTAAGATTAATAAAAGGAATATTTTTAATTTTGAATGGGAATATGATAATAAGGGTAAAAATGAATGAAGTGATGGAACCGAGGGATTTAGATAAGCATTAAGGCTAGATATAGGTTTGGAATATTTTCATATTTTTTACTCAGGGAGGAAATGACTCTTTTGGATGATTGGTCGAGTGAAGGATTTAGGTTATGGGATCTTGATAGAGCTAGTTAAAAAGTTTTAAAATATAAGTGGAAAGAGGATACAAGGACAAGATGCTTTGGAAAAATTACTACAAATTAGCATGTGATAACATTGGCTCCAATGGGGATGCTATCCTCCTAGTGAGGTAGAAAAGAACTCGTATACTCGGTTCCTGATCTATTGGAATGATCCTAAAACATGTCTTTATACCTTGCTCCAACCGGTCAACAACATCTACTGAAAACCAAAGTCTGCACACTACTCTCAACTAGAGACTAAATGCTGAATACACCGCTAAAATCTGACTGTACATACTATTGAAGATCCAAACTGAAAAAATCTTGACCAACAAGATTATTTGCATACTCCTGTATACTCTAAAAATGTTGAAATGAATACTCAATCAAGTGATGCTAAAGTGCCAATGCAGCCAATCAAGCAATTGGCTTCCTGATTTTCCTCTGCTTACATTTTTCTTAAGCAGACAGACAAATGTAAAAGATGGAAGCTAGAAACAAAAATTGAATCCAAAATATGAGCTTATGAAAGAAACTAATTCCTCCTTCACGGATGACTGTAATAGGATTTCCACAAGGTCTTGAAAACCATGAAAAATCATTTCTTCCTGATTAAAAAAACAGAAAGACAAGCCTCTTTCATAAGCGTTTGTTGTTCTTTCTCAATTTCTTCAGTTTCGAGAACATTTTCAAATGAAATGGAAGAAATAGTTTTGTCTAATCTTCCATGAATATCAAAAAAAAAATTCATACATCCTTGAACATCTTCAAATATGACAACCATATTATATATATCATGACTATTCTCTTGCTCATCAAACAATTCTGGTTTGGTTTTATTAACCTTCTGTAAATTTGCTTGAAGACTATCATTTTGACTTTCAAATGAATGAATGGAAATAAGTTCCTGCTCATAATATTCTTGAAAATGTGAAAAGATAACAACATGCACTATTTCACAATCTAGAGTTCCCATGGATGCATTTTCAAAACCATGATTTTCAAAGGAATCAAATAAAACAACTACCTTTTCATTATCTTTTTGTATTTCTGATTGAAAAGTGGTATACATTGTTTTGTTGCTTTCCTGGAACTCAATGTCATTTGTTTTTTCACTTCTTGAAGTCTCCATAGATGTAGTTTCAAAATCCTTGTCCATGTCTAGGCCACTTAAAATTTGAAAAAACACATGATTCACAGGGGAAGAAAGACAACTTTGAAACACTTTGTCTTGCTAGAAATCTTGTTAAACATCTTCATCAAGTTCAGGAGAAGCAAAATGAATTTTAGAAACAATTTATTGATTAGTGTCATATTCAACCAAAGGAGGGGATACTATTTTTTGTTGGGATGAATATTCTTAAAGGGCTTCTATGATTTCATCATTCATACACTCTTCATCATCAAAACAATTTTCAAGGTACTTAATGAAATGTTCACAAAATTCACAACAATATTCAAACACCAAGAATGAAGGATTAAATTATCCATAATGCTTAAAGAATGTTATATGGAAATCCTTAAGAGAGTATAAGTTGCTTGTTTTTAAACCTTCATTCCATAATATTGCTTTCCCCTCTAGAGTAGACATAAACATTTTCATCAAACATCCTCATGAAATTCAACCTGCAACTTACATATGTTCATGTGGAATCTACTCAAGTGCAAGGCAACATCATTTCCTTTCCCATCTTTGAATTTTGGCAAATACTTTTTTCCAATCTATGTGAGGAACAAGATTTGTAAAGCCAAGAATATGAGAGAGATTCATTGGAGCATACCTTGCAGATCTATAATCCATATTGAAGAAGTGGAGACATCAATAAAATATTTAGGCTTCTAAGTCTTTGGACAGTGGATTCGCCATGAAAAATTTGAATTCTAGATTCTTAAAAATGGAGCTTCCAGGTGAATGATGTACATCCTTTTTGTGTCTGAATACTTTTCACCATTAGTACTCAGATATGAACTTTGTCATTTCTTCGAGGGAATATTTCACCTTCGCTCCCCGATAATGAAGCCAAAATTTTAGCACTCTGTAAATTTTGTTCGACTGATAGACAAACGACATAGGTAACTCTTTCAACCAACTTTACAGCTCGACACTAGCCATCTCAGCTCAGAGATGGATATCTCATGTCACTTGATGTTTCTTTTGAAATCGATAGCTATATTTATTTTGTTTTGGGGATTTTTTATAAATTTTGTGGCAATGAAGGGAAGGGACACTTAGGGCTATGGAGTTGAAATTCTGAAAGTGAATGAAAACAATGACTAGATGGTAGAACTCTCCATAGGATAAAGGCTAAATGAGGCAATGAATCTGAGTTATAAATTGAATTTATGCAGAGTGTAAGAAGAAACAGAAAATAAGTAACTGCATCAAAGCATTACTAAAACAAATTCGAAATTAGTTAGGAAGAAAATTACGCAGTTTAAATTGCTTAATCCGAGAGCATGAAGAGATGAATTCTAAGCTTTTAACTATCCAATTTAAATAGAAGACAATGGAAATGGAATTAAAGAACACAAGAAATACATACAATGAGATAATACAAAAATCATATCACCACCATTAGAATATTTTCATAGAGACTTCAAAAGCTTCTGCATATGTATTCCATTCAGCTCCAAAAAAATTAGAATAGAGTTCATAAAACAACTAAAAGGTGCCCCTACACTTATGCCAACCATTAATACATTGGGAACTTCTAATAATTATAAAGTTCGAGTTCCTTACGTTAGAAACCAATTACAATATCTAAACTAAAACGTTTCAACTTCTAAAACTAAGTACAATGATTACTAATGACAGTTTTCAGAAAAAATGTTTCATGATCCAATTGTCCATTCCTCTGACACTTCAACTCCTTCCTTTGCTAAATTCTCTTTGAAATGTCACTTGTACTCTTTCAAATATAATTCCATTTATCCATATTCACCTTAAATATTTGGGAATAATATATTTGAATAAAAATAATTCCCTAACATTTTTTATCCTGGAGAATTAAATTTCCATATTTTAATTCATGCCCATGGTTTTTTTTAAAAACATTTATTGCTTACTTCCAGTGGTTTTGAAAACCATGTCTTTTTTTTCCCAATTTCCCATTTCATTGTGAAAACCATTTATTGTGTCTTGTTTTTTCCAATTTGTAATGATCCCAAGCCAAATTCTGGCGTGGAATCACTAACTACCACTGGTTTGTGAACGTGCCAGTGTTTATTGAGCTACTAAGTGCATACAAGATTCATTCAATACATGAAGATCATCATACATTCAAGATATAGAAGCACAAGCAGAGATATGACCCTTTTATTATAAGCAATGTAGGATCAATACAATAGATGGCCAATCTAGCATAAACCTCAGACGACCGTACAAACAATAGATATGAGCTGCTACAAAATGCTCATGTCAATACAAAGAATCCTCTAAAGAATGAATAAGTAATGAATACCAATATCAAGCATATATTAATGTCGAACCCTTCAACCAGAGAGTGCCATGCTCCAAGTGGAGACAGAAGCCCTCAATAATTCGGCCCCGATGGAAGAATGCTCCAAACGAGCCCAAAATCGGTCAAGTAATAGATCCAGGAAATGGGATCCTCCTCCTAAAGTTTCAAGCCCAACATGCAAGGAAAATCTCTCCAAGTGAGAAATCTTCTAAGAGAGTTGCACCCTCTTGAATAGCTAAATTGAACTATCCTCAATGGTATGGTGTGCCCTTGCTAGAAATTCCCCAATAATATGGTCCTGCTGTCTGCTGGGGCTCTAGAACGAAATATACTGAGAATAGAATGGTGTGGAGGAATATTTCATCCCCGAGACCAAGCTGTGGAACTAGGTGAGTGGATATTTCACCACTGAGTTTCTCACAAGGGTTTGTACATCAAACCCCCAAACTAAATGCTCAAGAGAACTAACAAGAAATATACCAAAAATCAGGATGATTGATAGGTGCACCCCAGCCTCTTACTTATACTTTTTCCTTCTGATTCTCTGTTGAGTTAGGTTACTCCCATGGTTAATTTATATTCTTCTATTGAGTTATCTTTTACTCCCTTTATCCCTTTTCTTTCCTAAGTCAACTTAAAAATATAACTTTAGTCTAGTTGACCTTACCCCTCAGTGTGATACTATGACCTAGTGCGGGTGCCCAGGCCACTAAGTCTCCTCATCACCTCTCTAAGAGGTGGGGGACATTACAGTCTCTCCTACTTGAAATTGCTTGTCCTCAAGCAATTCCAAACATGCTTTTCTGACCACATGCTCCTTTTCCCAAGTGGCATCTTCAATGGGTAAATCCTTCCACCTGATCAGGTACTCCTTGATGCTTCAGTTTCTGAGCCTCTTCTCTCGGACTTCAAATATCTCTTCCAAAATTAGAATAAGTTGTCCCTCTTCGTCCATGGGGGGTAATACCTCAATAGGTTTTATGTGTTGGCTGAGGGATTTCTTAAGATAGGAGACATGGAAGATGTTGTTTATTTTTCTGCCCTGTGGAATCTCCAGGAAGCTCCAGCTCATAAGCTACGACCCCTATCTTTCTGCTGACCCTATAGGGTCCAAAGAAACATGGTGGTAGTTTCTCTACTCCACTTCTTTTAATGGACGCCTACCTGTATGGTTGTAGTCTCAGATAGACTAAGTCGCCAACCTCAAAAGTATGATCAACTCAGTGCTTGTTTGCTTGGACCTTCTGTTGGTTTTGTGCCCTCTATAAATGATCCTTCAGTTCCCTGAGAATGTCTTGGCTCTGCTCGATCCAATCCTATACCATAGGTGCCATGCTATCACCAAATGCAATCTCCATAAACGATAAAGGATCATAGCTATACAAGGCTCGGAATGATGACATGCCAATGGACATATGTTGGGTGGTGTTGTAGCAATGCTCTCCCAGATGAAACCATCTGGTCCATTCTTTCTATTGCCCTGCCACATAGTTTCTGAGGTAGCCCTCCACCCATTTGTTGACTATCTCTATCTGTCCATCTGTTTGAGGGTGATAGTTGGTTCTAGGGTTCAAGGCCATACCAACCAACCTGAATAAATCCTGCCAGAAAGTACTCATAAACCATCTATCTCTATTGCTGACAATGGTCTTGGGTAGGCCGTGCAACCTGAAAATCTCCCTGAGGAACAGTTCAGCCACCTGTGCTGCACTGAAGTCGGTAGCTATGGAAAAGAAATGTACAAACTTTGTTAACCTATCCACCACTACAAATATGCAGTCCTTCCCTTGCGTCTTTGGCAGTCCAGTGATGAAATCCATGGATATGCTTTCCCACTTGTGCTCTGGAATGGGCAAGGGTTGCAATAGTCCTGCTGGGTGCGTGTGCTCATCCTTGTTTGCCTGACATGTAGTACACTCTTTGATGTGCTTAATCACATCCTCCTTGAGACCCTTCCAAGAGAACCTTTATCTCACCTGCATGTATGTCTTGCTGATCCCCTAATGTCCTACCATTGGTGAGTCATGGCATGCCTGCAATACTTTAGCCTTGAAGGTCGATCTAGGAACCAAGAAGATTCGGTATTTGTAGTAGATGAGGTCATTTATAACCTTGAAATATTCATCTTGTACCTGTCTGTCCAGTAGCTGGCATGCAAACTGATCCTCTACATACTCCATCACCAGATGGTCTTTCCAATCAACTGTTACCCCTATTATGGCAAGGATGGATAGCCTCCTGGATAATGCATCAACCACCACATTGTTCTTCCCCTTGACAAACTCAATGTCAAAGTTGTAGGCCTGTATTCTGCTTACCCATTTTTGTTGCCTCTCATTCAAGTCCTTATGTTCCAATAGATATTTAAGACTGTTATGATCTGACTTGAACAAAAACCTGGCACCAACCAAGTATTGCCGAAATTTGGCTAGTGCATGCATCATAGCCAGCATTTCTTTGTCATAAATGTTGTAGAGTAGTTCGGGACCCCTGAAATTCCGACTCTCATAAGAAAGCGGGTGCCTCTTTTGCATCAGTACGACCCCTATTCCTTCCCTGGTGGTGTCACACTCCAAGGTAAAAGGAAGAAAGAAATCTGGTAGGGCTAAGATTGGGCATGTACTCATCACTTCCTACATATTTTCCATCATTATTTGAGCCTCCTTGTCCCACTTGAAGGATCCTTTCCTAGTCAAATTGGTCAAAGGTGCACACAACTAAGAAAATCCTTTGAGACATTTCCTGTAATACATGCACATACCCATAAAGCCTCTCAATTCAGTGAGTGTCTTAGGAGTAGGCCATTCCATGATGGCTTGTATTTTCTCCTGATGTACCTGTACCCCCTTTGCTCTGATGATGTGTCCTAAATAGAGGATCTCTATCATTCCAAACTCACATTTGGACTCCTTAGCATACAATGATTGTTCCTCCATGATTGAAAAAATTTGACCCACATGCCTGAGATGCTCCTCCCATGTCTTTCTCTAGATAAGCAAGTCATCAAAAAATACCAACAGGTACTTCCTCAGCTGCTTGTTGAACACATGGTTCATACATGATTGGAATGTAGCATGGGCATTGGTTAAACCAAAGGGCATCACCAAAAACTCATAATGGCTGTAGTGACATCTAAAAGCCATTTTTTAGATGTCTTCCTTCTTCATCTTGATCTGATGATAACCAGAGTGAAGATCAATCTTTGTGAAGTAGATGGCCCCATGCAGTTCGTCCAATAGTTCATCAATCCTAGGTATCGGGTACCTATTTTTTATGGTCTTTATGTTCAAAGCCTTGAAGTCAATGCACATTCTCATAGTGCCATCTTTCTTCTTCACCAGCACTTCTGAAGAAGCAAAAGGGCTGCTGCTGGGTCTGATGTGCCCCATGTCCAAAAGTTCCTTGATGGCCTTCTCTATATCATCTTTGTACTTCTTGGGGTGTCTGTATAGTGTGGTGATAATTGGTTTGGCCCCTTCTTCTAGCTCAATAATGTGCTCAAACCCTCTATCTAGTGGTACCCCTGGAGGAATAGGCCCAAACACCTTGTGGTGCCTGTCAAGGATTTCTTTGATCTCTGGGGTGTAGTGAACCTTGCCCTATTCATCCAAACGTGTCACAATCCTGCATTCTGCTACGTATACTATCTCGTCCCTCCAAAAGATGGCCTCTATCCTCTTAGTTGTGACTACCTTTATAACATTCCCTGTTATGCCCCTCAGCACTACCTTTCATCCACCTTCCTCTGTGAATGACATTTCCATTGTTTTGTAGTTGGTGGTGATAGGCCCCAGTGTGCTGAGCCACTGAACCCCTAGGAAGATGTTGGTGTCCGGAAGGTCCATGAAATAGACATCCTGTATCAGCTCGTGCCTACCGAAGGTAAGTTTCATGCCCAGAATATATCTGTCACAGGGCATAGTGCTTCCTCCTGCAACCTCCACTTTGAATCCTTCAAATTCTACTGTGGGTATGTGCCTCCTCTTCAATAATGTTGCATCAATGAAGTTGTGGGAATCTCCTCCATCAATCAATACCGAAACTCTTTGACCCTGCAAGACCCCCCTTATTCAAAAGGTGCTATACTTGGGTACACCACTGATAGATGCCAAGGTGGCCATACTATCCTGTCCCATGATCTGCTCCACCTCTACTACCTCATTGGTTTCTGCCTCCATGTTCTGTATCTGGCCAATCTCATCTTCCTCTTCGTTGTCTGAAGTGACCTCAATGTAGTGCACCTGACCACATCCCATGCACTTGTGTGATGGGTTCCATGGTTCCTTGCATGTCAAGAATAGTTGCTTCCTCCTCAGTTCTCTCCTAGTGTTGTCATCTATTCTGCCACGACCTTTGTCAAAACCCTTACGGTCACGCCCCCCCTGGTTTATTGGAGATATTTGATCTCTTCCACCATTGTTGAGAGGTGGTCTGGGTATGAATTTTGGTTTAGTGGCTGGACCCAAATCCCTCGTCTTCCAAATGGCCTCTTATAGGCTAGTAGGCTTGAAGGCATTTACCCAACCCTTCAAAGGTTCCATCAACCCTTCTGTGAAAAGCATCATGAGCCTGGTCAGGGACATATCTTGCACCATCACTTCCAACCTCTGAAATTCATCAATGTATGATTCATTCGTACCTATTTGTTTGAGTTGGGTGAGCTCCCAGAAATGTAACTCAGGATCTCCTTGATCAAATCTATCAATGAGCCTCTGAGTGAATTCTTTATAGGACACAAACTGATTGTGGCTGAGTGTGGTGAGTTCATGATACCACCAATCATGAGCCTTGCCATCCAAGTACATAGTGGGTGATGTCCTCCATCTCGCTCATGGGATTGAGTTGTAAGTAAGTATCTAGCTTTTGTACCCAAGACTGTGTTGTCATCTTGGCCATACTGTCAATGTATGGAATTTCTATCTTCCCTGCTCTACGTTCAAACTCAAAACTACCCCTCTGGTTTTTCCTAGGTTGATTTCTAAACCTGAGTTGGAAATAATGATCTAGGGACATCTATCTTTGGATCTTCATATCCAAATTGTAGTATTCTTTGGTACTCCTTTACATTTTCTCCACAAATTCTTCTACCTATTCCTGTTGCCCTTACTCATCTGTGAATGTGGACATGTAGAGTCTATGGTTAGCTCTGCTACCTGAATGTCGACCAAGCTGATCATCTGTGAACATAGGTATGTATCGTCTCTGATTGACCCTGCTACCCATTTGACCCTGGCCTGTGTATCCGTCCAGACTTCCTTCGGATCTAACTACTTTCTCCAGATTGTATCTGGTCTCCTCATGCATTTCCCCGGATCCACCAGCCTCCTTATTCCCATACATATTAGGGTTCTTCCCTTGATGGTTCAGTTGCATAAAAATTTCATTTATCTTGGATTGATTCTTATTCATTATCTGCAGGTTCTCATCAACCCTCTTCAAAGTTTCAAAGAGTTTGGCCTGTCCCCTTCTGCTGGTTTCATGGTACTTGCCTAAGTGTTGGACCAATGTGCTTTTCGTGCGGTTGGCAGATTGCTGGAACTTATCAAACACGACTACTATGAGAGCCAATCCTAAAGGCTCATGGTCATCCCCTGACCCTCCCATTTCGGCCTCTGTTTCACTGCTCGATTTCTTCTTTTGACCCATAAAAATACCATTGTACCTCTACATGCGCCGATCCCTCCACAGGTTTGGAGGATCTAAGCTCTGATACCACTGTAATGATCCCAAGCCAAATTCTGGCATGGAATCACTAACTACCACTGGTTTGTGAACATGCTGGTGTTTATTGAGCTATTAAGTGCATACAAGATTCATTCAATACATGAAGATCATCATACATTCAAGATATAGAAGCACAAGAAAAGATCTGACCCTTTTATTATAAGCAATGTAGCATCAATACAATAGATGGCTGATATGGCATAAACCTCAGACGGCCATACAAACAATAGATATGAGTTGCTACAAAATGCTCCCGTCAATACAAAGAAGCCTCTAAAGGATGAATAAGTAATGAATACCAGTATCAAGCAGATCTGAATGTCAAACCCTTCAACCAGAGAGTGCCACGCTCCAAGTGGAGACAAAAGCCCTCAATAATTTGGCCCTAATGGAAGAATGCTCCAAATGAGCCCAAACTCAGTCAAGTAATAGATCAGGGTAGTGGGATTCTCCTCCTGAAGTTTCAAGCCCAACATACAAGGCAAACCTCTCCAAGTGCAAAATCTTCTAAGAGATTTGAGCCCTCCTGAATAGCTAAATCAAACCTTCCTCAATGGTATGGTGCGCCCTTGCTAGAAATTCCCCAATAATACGGTCCTGCTATCTGTTGGGGCTCTAGAACGAGATATGCTGAGAATAGAATGGTGTGGAGGAATATTTCATCCCCGAGACCAAGCTATGGAACAAGGTGAGTGGATATTTCACCACTGAGTTTCTCACAAGGGTTTGTACAACAAAACCCCAAACTGAATGCTCAAGAGCACTAATAAGAAATATACCAAAAATCAAGATGATTGATAGGTGCGCCCCGGCCTCTTACTTATACTTTTTCCTTATGATTCTCTATTGAGTTAGGTTACTCTCATGGTTAATTTCTATTCTTCTGTTGAGTTATCTTTTACTCCCCTTTTCCTTTTTCTTTCTCAAGTCAACTTAAAAATATAACTTTAGTCTAGTTGACCTTCCCCCTCAGTGTGAGACTATGACCTAGT
>CBVK0100154767.1:0-26922 GCA_900067695.1 Picea abies
TAAAATATTGTAATTTCATAGTCAATCTAGACCATTCATTATAAGGTCACAAATCTAATGGTAGAAGTTATTTTCAGGGATTTTTTCTCTATAAGGAAACCCTCTCTTATGAGGGAATTGTATTGTGGCTATGTATTATCAAAAATATTGTATTCTAAGAGAGGATACTACGAGACAAAGAAGAGGAAGTTACAATGGTTGAGCTATAGGTTGTATCCCTTCATTTTGTTGTACAATAAAAAGAAAGGACCTGAAAATTTCTCAGGTGGACGTAGCCCACACAGGGTGAACCACGTATATCTGTGTCTCTATTGTATTGTGTATCTTCTGTGTTTTATTTCCGCATTTGTTTTATTTTATCGCTCCACGAAACTGTTTTTCTAACATGTATTTATTTGTTGCACCTTCCTCTTGACTTGCTCATGCATTTCTTGTATGCCCTCTACAAACTTGCTTGCATCAACACTCCTTCTATTCTCTAGATTTGGCAACTTAACCAAATCCACAAATCTCTTTGGTGATTTTCCATAAACAATCTAAAATGGACTAATTCCCACAGATCTATTGATTGAATCATTGTAAGTGAATTCATCCTAGGCCAAAACCAAATCCCATTGTCTCATTTTTTCTCCACTCAAACTCCTCAACAAATTCCCAGGACTTCGATTAATCACCTCGATCTGTCCATTCATTTGTGAATGATATGTGGAACTATAAAGCAAATTGGAATCCATATTCTTCCAAAGTATCCTAAAAAAATGTCCAATAAATATCATATCTTTGTTGGAAGTGATACTCGGTAATTCGTGTAACCTCACAATTTATCGGAAAAAAAAAAACAACCACTTCAGTAGCATCATTGGTTTTCCTGCATGATATGAAATGTGTCATCTTTGAAAACCTGTCTATTACAACCATCACAAAATCATGACCTCTATGTTTTATAGGTAGTCCCAAAATGAAATACATACTTACATCTTCCCATGGCCTCTTGGGTATCGACAATGGTGTATATAACTATGTGTTTTGACTCTTTCCCTTTTCTAGCTGGAAATTTCTACAACACTCAACAAAATTCTTAACATCCTCATTGATGTTGGGCCAAAAGTATATTTACTTCATTAATGTTGTGTTCTTATCAACATCAAAATTTCCACCCAAACCTTCCCTATGCAACTCTCTAACGAGATTCAATAGCAACGAGCTCTGTGGAATGCACAAATTTTAATTCTTAAACAAGAATCCTTCTTGGATGTGAAAATCCAAATATGGTGTTCTATCGATGCTCCGAGGCACCTTGCATGCCTTCCATGCCTTTGCAAAATCTACATCCTCTGCATATAACTCCTCCATACATTCCAAGCTAGCAACTTCAATTGATAAAGTATTAAGAAACATTATTCTCTGACTTAATGCATCAACAATCTTATTCAATTTTCCATATTTGTGCTTCAAAACAAATGAGCAACTTTGCAAAAATTCTACCCATTTGGAATGCTTTTGATTTACCTTACCTTCACTATTGATGTACTGCAACACCTTATGATCAGTAAATAAGACAAAATCCTTCGATAACAAGTAATGTCACCATTTCTTCAAGGCTTGTACAATAACATGAAAATCTTGATCATAAACATAGTACTTGTTTTTAGAATCATTCATTTTTTCACTGAAGAATGTGATCGCTCTCCCTTCTTTTCTCAAAATTGCTCCAATCACTGAACCACTTGCATCATAGTCTACTTGAAATACTTTGTTAAAATATAGAAGCACCATAACTGGTTTTTTGGTTACATTTTTATTCAAGTTCTCAAATGACTTCATGGTTGTTGTTGTCCATTGGAAAGTTCTTTTCTTCATACATTCAGTAAGTGGTGCAAAAATATCGCTAAAATTTCAGATAAATTTCTGGTAGAATCTTTCCAAACCATGGAAATATATCACATCAAAGGTACACTTAAGTGTTGTCCAATCCAAAATGGCCTGTACATTTTTGGGATCCATATTCAAGCCTTCATTGGAAATCACAAATCCCAGGTACACTAACTCCTCCTTAAAAAATGTACATTTCTTCAAATTTATCAACATTTTCTCTTCCCTCAACCACTGCATTAGCTTTATCACATTCTCCTAGTGTTCTTCCTTGGTTATACTAATGATCAAAATGTTATCCAGGGATACAACAACAAATTTTCCCAAAAATGGTTTTAAGACTTTATTCATAAGTCTCATGAATGTGCTAGGTGCATTAGTTAACCAAAATGGCATAATTAACCACTCAAACAGACCATCCTTTTTCTTAAATGTTGTCTTCCATTTGTCACATTCCCTTATAAGAATATGATGATATCCACTCTTCAAATCGATCTTTGAAAATTACTTGACCCCATTCAAATAGTCCATTAGGTCGTCCATCTTTGGTAAGGGAATCCTATACTTAATAGTAATCCTATTGATGTCCCATTAATCAATACACATTCTCCCTTCACCCCCTTTTTTTTTCTGTCGATATTGTTGGTACAACATAGTTTCCTAAACTCTCTCGGATAAGTACTCTATCAAGCAACTCTTGCACCTATATATTTGCTTCCCCACTCTTTGTAGGAGTCATCCAGTAAGGAGATTTCTTCGAAAAAATTAACCCTAGTATCAAATCAATTTGATGTGATATACTCCTCAAGGGAGGTAAACCTACTGGTAGATCATCCACAACAATCTTCTTAAATTCATTTGACAAAGGTTGAATCTCTGGTAGTACAAGGATCAATTTCCCAATCTCTTGGACTTGTTTCGACATTATGGCCAAAGAAAAACAAGCCTTTTTATGTTCTCTCATAAATTATTTATCTAAACAAAACATGACTTGGCTGCTACTATTGCTCATATCTTTGCTAGTACCGTTCCCTGTTGTTTTCATTGCATTTTCTAGCTTTGGTTCCAATATGCATCGTTTTTCATCCTTTGTGAATTCATACGTATTCTAGTTTCCATTGTGGAAAACCTTCATGTTGAACAACCATGGTATTCTTAGCAGTATATGGAATGCATCCATCTCTACTACATCACACAAGATCTGCTCACTGAAGTTTCCACTTTGAAAATTTAACAAGCATTGTTCTATTACGGTCACTTGTTGTCCTTTTTGTAACCATGAAACCCAATATGTATTGGGATGGGTAACACATTTTAATTTTAATTTATCCACGACTTCCATGGACACCAAATTTTCTGTGCTTCCACCATCTATGACTAGATTGTAACATTTTCCCTGAATTTTACATTTAGTCTTAAAAACTTTCTTCCTTTGTCTAGTCTCTTATGCTATCTTCTTTTCAGGTTTAATTAACACTCTTTGGAACATTAAATTCTCACCTTTCTCTTGCTAAAGAACCAACACATTTTCACCAACATTCGTTGCCTCATTAGCCTAGGTGACCCGTGTCTGGGATTCACTTCTTTTTCCTGAATTGTGCCTTTCTGAACATTCAGATACCTTGTGTCCTTCTAATCCACATCTGTAGCAAGTAATAATATACTTACATTTTCCTCTTTCGAATACCCTACCTATTCCAATGCCATTTCCTCCTATTTACTTTGACTACTGGTGGATTTATTCTCCTTCTCATTGCCTCTAGTAGTACTTTCTTTTCCCCTGCCTCTAGGTCCTCTTCCTTGGAATTTCTACTGTAATTTTCTGTCAATATTTTCTTCCACCTTTAAAGTAACTTTATAGGCTTCATCTGCATTATAAAAGTAATTTTTTCTCATATCATACTGAATACAATATTTCAACCCATTCATATATCTTTCCACTCTTTGATTTTTTGTTTCATTTATCCCTGATCTAAGTGACAATTTGAAGAATTCCTCGATATACTCCTGAACAAATTTGTCTTTCTACCTTAAGTTTTGTATGTGTTTGCATAAATTATGTTGGTAATCGACCGATAGGAATTTATCCTTCATTTTTCTCACCTTCTTCCTCCAGGTTATATTCTTCTCTTGTTGATTGTATACCATGTCCTTATGTATCATATCCCACCAAAGTGTAGCATGACCCTTTAACTTTGTCATGGAAAATCGAACCCGACTGGGGTCCTAAACATTATCATACTCAAAGTACCTTTTGAGATGCCCTATCCAATCAATAATAATATCAAATTTCAAAATACCATCATAGCATGAAACTTCCACCCTTGCACTACCTCTGTTCTTCAAAAAAGAGATCAAACGTATTGCTGGGTCTCCTTCCTCAGCATCTCACTCTTCTTCTATCTTGTCTTTAAACTTTGAGTCTACTTAAAAATATCCAATCTTTCTATTTTCTATCTCTTCTATCCTCCTTCTCAATTCCTCCAATTCTTGGTTTCTCACACCTCCTCATCCCACTCCTTCTCTTTGTGGCGACATTATTACAAGTTTTCTCGTAGCCCTCACTAGGAATAAAAGTCACAGGCCTTATTTTAGAGTGATGTCTCTCACAACTTATCTCCCACAACCACGTTTTTATACAGAACCCTAGCAAGAACAAAAAATCAGGAGATAAACCAACTTTGAAACCACTTGATGTAGATACCCTTGAACCCTGTACTCAACCAACACAGAAACCTCAAATTTTTTCCACATAGTGCACAATTACTATTGGGTATGTGTTATATTCTTTCCACGACTAGGTATAGTGTTTGCTATGTTGTGGCGGGTGCACGGGGGTTCGAGGGAAGTGCCCCCAAGAATTTTTTTTCCCTAGGAAACATGTTGCATTTTGCCTCGGTTTTCAAGTCACCTCAATTTCCATGTCCATTGTTGGACACTTTTTCGGCACATGGTTTTTGCCGATGGTTTTCTATTTCTAGTTAAGGAATTAGGGTTGTTGACTAATCTAGGTCATTGGATTAGGATTTTGGATGCCATTGGATCCTATATGTATATTGTATTGTAAACAATGTATCACTATGAATGAATATAGAATATGCTAGTTTTCTCGGTTTGGGTTTCCAATGAATGAATATAGAATATGCTAGTTTTCTCGGTTTGGGTTTCCAGGGGAAAAATCTCTTTGTAATGTTTGTATTTTCCATTGTATATTTTATGTTCTTTTACTGAAAATCTAGTTGCGGTAAATAATTGTACAAGGTTAAAATGTGCATTTTGTATCAGATCTTTGTTGGCTTCAGGGGGACGCCTTTGTGGTTAAGGGTTTGGCTCAGGACTGTGATAAGCCTTGTTTCAATGGGAGATATGTGGTATTGATTTTTCAGATGAAAAGAAATGGTGAGAAATTTGAAAATGGATATCGAGAAGTTTAATGGGAATTTTTTTAAGTTGTGGAAGCTCAAGATGGAAGATATGTTAGTGGACAAAGATCACTGGATCCAGGTACTACACCTACAAAAACTTCAGTAGATGATTGGAAAAAGTTGGATCGGAAGGTGAAGAGCACAATCTGATTGTGTCTCTCAGATTCAATATTACTGAATGTTTCAGAGGAAACTACAACCAAATAAATTTGGGATAAGTTGGGGAAGTTGTATCAGTCTAAGTCCCTAGTAAATAAAATATTCCTGAGAAATAAGTTGTATAACCTGAGGATGAGAGATGGAGACTCGGTGGAAGAGAATTTGAATGCCTTCAATACTGTGGTAAGCCAGTTAGTATATGTTGAAATTAAAATTTCAAATGAAGATAAGTGTATCAGTTTACTGTGCTCTTTACTAGACTTGTGGGATAGTCTGGTTGTGGCCATATGTAGTAATACAGCTTCCTTGAATTTTTATGAAGTGGTCTCATCCTTGTTGTCAGAGGATATGAGACAGAAGAACATGGAAGGATAGAGAAAACATGCATTATTTGCAAGAGGACGCTCCCAGGAAAGAAATAGATCTAAGTCCTCAAGTGGGAGATCTAAGTCTAAGGGAAGATCTAATTCTCCCATAAATTTTGTAAAGGTATGCTGGAGATGTGGAAAAGAAAGACACTACAAGAAGCAGTGTAGATCCAAATTTGAGAAAAAGAAGGGATCTGAAGAGTCTCCTTCTACAAAAGAAAAGACCTCCAAGGAAGAAGGAGGGGATGTGTACTTGGCTTCTTCAAGCACACATGTATATCATGAGGCATGGTTAGTTGATTCAGGTGAATCCTTTCATATGAATCCCTACAAGGAGTGGTTCTGTGAATATGAAAGGTATGATGGAGGTAACATTTTCTTCGGTGATGACTCGACAACCAGAATCATAGGTCGAGGAGAATTCAAGTTGAGGATCATAGATGGAAGGATTAGAACACTACCTGGTGTTCTACACATCCCAAGATTGACCAGAAATTTGATTTTTGTAAGAGAAATGGATGATACAGGGGTAAAAACAATATTTGAAAAGGAAACATGCAAGATGGTTCTAGGAGCAATTTTTTTGTTGAAGGGAGTTCGGTTTGGAACTTTGTATAAGTTGCAAGGAAGAAATATTAGTGATGGGTGTAATATATCCATTGTTCATGATATTGGAGTTGAAGAAGAAAGAACTCTTATAGTATCTGGAGAAAAGGTTATGTTGTGGCATCAAAGAATGAGGCATATTGGAGAGAAGGGTCTTCGACTACTAAAAAGTAGAGGCATGGTTGAAGGTATGTCTAACTACTCTCTGGATTTTTATTTCTGTGAACATTGTGTATATGGGAAGCAGAATCGGGTAAGATTCCCCTCTGATGCAACGAGTGAAGAAGGAATTTTCCAGCTAGTTCACAGTGATGTGTTTGGACCTGTGTCGATTCCATCATTGGGAAAATCTGTGTACTATGTATAATTTATAGATTACTTATCGATGAATACTTGAATATATTTCCTCAGGAAGAAATATGAAGTCTTTGATAGGTTTAAAGATTTTAATTCTCTTGTTGAGAATCAAATTGAGAAAAGAATTAAGGTGTTGAGGATAGATAATGGTGGATAGTTCTGCAGGAATGAATTTGAAGAATTATGTAAGAAGTATGGTATAGAAAGGTAGAATATTAAGCCATATACACCTCAGGAGAATGGAGTTGCATAAGGGATGAACATGACACTGATGAAAAAATCAAGGTGCATGCTCAATGGTTTCGGGTTAGGGAAAGAATTCTAGGAAGAGGTAATGGGTACTGCATGTTACCTGGTCAATAGATCACCCTCATCAACGTTGGATGACAGGAATCCACAAGAGGTATGGAATGGTAAGATACCTTCTCTCACACATCTCAATGTATTTAGCTATGGGGCCTATGTTCATGTTCCAAAGGAAAACATGAGTAAGATAGATAAGAAGGTTGAAAAGTGTATCTTTATTGGGTATAAAGATGGTCTCAAAGTTTATAATATTTGGAAACTATAAAATAAAAAGGTTTTGTATATACGAGATGTGGTATTTATATAAATGAAGGACGTTGTTAAACAGGTAGTCCTAACAAGTAAGGAAGAACCAAAGAAAATAGAGTTTGATTTAAAGGATGATGAATCAGACTCTACAGAAGAACATGAATCAAAAGAGGAAGATCATCATACTCCAATATTAAGGAGATCAGTTCGAGAAAGAAGGCTACTGGAAAGGTATACTCCATCTAATTTCTATTCAAATTTTGCTTTGTCTATTATTGATGATGATCCCAGAACTGTCAAGGAAGCGGTGGATTCATAGGATGGAAAACTCTGGGAAAATGCCATGGATGAAGAAATGGCAGCCTTGGATAAGAATGAGGCTTGGGATCTAGTGGAGTTGTCGACTGGAAGAAATCCCATTTACAACAAATGGGTATTTAAAAAGAAGTTGAATGCGGAAGGAAAAGTGGAGAAATACAAAGCTTGGTTAGTAGAAAAGGGTTATTCCTAGGTTGAGGGAATTGATTTTGGTGAGATTTGTTCTCCTGTTGCCAAGTTAACTTCTATAAGATTTATGTTATCTCTTGCTGTTGAATTTGATTTTGAAGTAGAAAATATGGTTGTGAAGACAACATTCCTACATGGGGATCTGGAAGAAGAAATCTATATGAAGCATCCAGAAGAATTTGTTGTGAAGGGAAAGAAGGAGTTGGTATGCAAACTGAAAAATTCCATGTATGGTTTAAAACAATCACAAAGGATGTGGTATCAAAAATTTGATACTTATATGATGGGAATTGGATTCACAAGAAGCAAAGAGGATCACTATGTGTATTTTAAATTAATTGGTGATCATTTGATTTATTTGGTCTTGTATGTGGATGACATGTTGTTGATAGGAAACAACAAGGCGATTATCCAGGATGTGAAAACTTAGTTGTTCTCTAAATTTGACATGAAGAATATTAGTGCCGCAAATTTCATTTTGGGAATGGAAATTAAAAGAGATCAGAAAAAGAGGAAACTCTAGTTAAATTAGAGAAAATATGTCGAGACAATATTGCAGAGGTTTAATATGCAGAAATGTAAATCGGTCAAGGTCCCTATTCATGTTGGTGTAAAGTTATATGTGGATCAGTGTCCCAAGACACATGAAGAGGAGGAGGACATGTCTCGTGTTCCATATGCGATTGCAGTTGGTATTTTGATGTATGCAATGGTCTGTACTAGACCGTATATTTCACATGTAGTGGAAATTTTGAGCAAGTATATGTCAAAACCAGGGAATGAGCATTGGAGAACAGTAAAAAGGGTTTTCAGGTGTGCTACCAAGGAAGACCAGGATTTGAAAGAGTGTTGGTCATACATGGCTTTGTGGATGTAAAATGGTCTGGATATCTGGATCATAGGAGATCTACAAGCGGGTATGTGTTTAACCTGTTTGGAGGAGAAATCAATTCGATGAGAAAAAGACATGTTGTAGTGGCACTTGCAACTACAGACGTTGAATACATGGCAGACACTCATGAAAGTAAGGAAGAAGTATGGTTACAAATATTGTGTTCAGGTATTGGTTTGGTAAAACAAGCTATAAGGATAGATTGTGATAGTCAGAGTGCAATTTTTCTAGCGAAGAACCCAACTTATCATTCAAAGACAAAGCATATTGATATTCAATATCACTTTGTGAGAGACATGGTTGAAGAAAGGAAAGTGTTGTTGATGAAGGTGGACACTTTGAATAATGTTGTAGATTCATTAACAAAATATATGAGCACTGAGAAGTTCTCTTGGCGTAGAGGATCTATGGGCATTGTTGCCCTGGATTGTTGACTACATAACCCTGTAACCCCCTATATGCAAAGAAAACAACAAGTGGGAGAATGTTGGGTATGTGTTATATTCTTTGCATGACTAGTTATAGTGTTTGCTAAGTAATTAGGGTTTATGACTAATCTAGGTCATTGGGTTAGGGTTTTGGATGTCACTGACTCCTATATGTATATTGTATTGTAAACAATGAATGAATATAGAATATGTTGGTTTTCCCGGTTTGGGTTTCCAGGGGAAAAATATCTATGTAATGTTTGTATTTGACATTGTATATTTTTTGTTGTTTTACTGAAAATATGTTTGCAGTAAATAATTGTATAAGGTTAAAATCTACAACTACTAGTGCACTAGCGTTGAAAACATTACCCCTAAACTAATATGATAAGGAATTAACAATTACAGAAAAAGGAGATAAGAGACAACAACAATTTAAATGGAACCAAATATTTCTTTATTAACACCGACATAAATTTATCTCTTACAATATGAGTACATCACCAGAAAATATGGATTCATTTCTCATTCTTTATTTACAGAGCTGGGTGCATTTCCTCTATTCCACGTTTTGCAGATGTGTCCTTCTGTCCAATTATTCTCATACTCAAACCATCAATCCTTGAGAGTGGTAAATCATCCTTCATTCAATATCCCTTTGGGAAACTCGTTGAATCTAACCCAGACCAAACTGAACTGATAAAAGAAAAAAACAAACAAACAAACAAACAAACCCCTTTCCTCATTTCCATCCTTTCTTTAACCATAGTGTTGGAAGCTGGACAATTGTGACAATTTAAATTCTTCCAACCAATTCCAAACTTATTATTCTTCCTCTTGTGTATGTCTCACCAACTACCATGAGGTCCTCATAAAACACATGGATTCAATCTTTTCAACATCCTCATAGGACACATGAGTTTGTAATAAGGAATAATCCGCAACATTGTAATGGAAGTTGCAACACATTATGATGGGAGTTTCAACACCCTTATTTCATCCTATATACTATTAACTTGAAATCAAAATGTGTTTGGTCAATGTTCATTTACTAAGTCCAAATATGCTCCTACAAAAAATCATCAAAGTCTGATCACCAATCATATAAGTCTGACATAATCAATCATCACTATTGAACCAATTAGAGAAGCTGGAATGGTGAGTCCAAAACACCATCTCCTACAACCATTTAACTCAAGCATAATAAATAGAACATTTAGGTAATTCATAAGGAGTATCACAATCCTCCCCCTCTAACAAGGGCTATAGTCCTCTAGAGCCATGACATCACTTAACGAATGCCAATAAATATTTATCATTTCTGACTCTAGTTCCAAAGTATCATCATGATAAGCATTTCCACTATTACATACATACATGTCAATACTCAATGGTAATATAAGTATTCAACCATTAAAATTCATGAAAGGGGTTAATAATAAGTGATCATTTTTGGATGTGTGGGATAACCCAAGTTCTACCTTAGTTCTCCAACAAAACCCTTTTCACTATCGTTCCTTCTAGTAAACCAGAAGGCTACACCACACACAGAGTGCACAACACAGTCTCACCCGAGACAGTTTATGGGTGACTGCAGGACACAGATGTCTGCAGTCATGGAATGGATCGGACATGTTATTTTTACTTCTCTTTTATTTTAACATTTATTCTACCATAACATTCATCAAATCTAATACTTTATCCATTCAATGACATATATTCTGCATAATTATACTAGTGTGTGTTGTAAATAAACCTATTCATTTATCTAACCATTTATTCATAATTGCATAAACAAAAAAAATCATTCAAACACATTGCAACACATGATTTTACCATGGTTCACCCTCCTTGGGCCACGTCCACAAATATCTTTTTCTTTATTCATTCTTCTTCAAAATAGTATTGTGTGCATTACATCAGGGTTTTAATATTGGTGAGGCCAACCAGCGTCGCACCAAGCTCCACAACTTGCGACCTAACCCTCATTTATGTTTCATGATTCTTCAACATTGATACAAATTGAGCTCCACAACTCTTAGAAAAAACCTAGTACTATGAATTAAGACTCCAAAAGCTCTTCCATAAGTAGTTCTTCAAACTATTTTAAAGACACCCTTAGCTACCTCATACATCCTTTATTTATACTACAAAATGGGTAAAAAACCCTTACATTATGACTCAAAAACCCTAATCCTAAGTGGAATCAACTTGTCCACTTTCCAACTTCCTTCCGTGCGGTTGGAATTCATCCTTTCTTTGACTCTTCACCGATCTTCCTTCTTTCTCAGCGCGCTGCTTCCTTTTCCCTTCTGTCACACTGGTCTTCCTTCTTTTTCAACGTGCACTACTTCCTTGGGTCCATTCTGCCTCACTTACTGCGCTTAAATCCAAAAATTTCCTTCTCCAACAATCATCAATTAATATTAATGTTGAATGATCATCATCAAGGAATGATCTATAATCCACATTAAGGAGTATCAATGCTCATCATATCCTAGGCAACCACATAGGCATTTATGTCTAACATATTCATGCACGATAACCACAACAAAAAGGATCGATTTCAAAGCCAATACTAATCATCTAGTACATAAGCATCAACAATAGTCAACAAGAATATTAGCATTAATATTCATCGATGGCCATTCAGTCATAAGAAAAAATCTTCAAGGAGAAAATTATTCACGATCAAAAATACATTTTAAGGCATAAACCTTTATAACTATCATTAATAAACATCCTTACAAATACATGAATATCAATGAACTTTTCTCATTCTATCTTATTAAGAGTGCACCTATAACAATTATTTAATAAACACTTCCATCTCATTCCTAAATGTAATCCAACATCACAGAGGGATTAGAAAGGAAAAATAATGACTCCAACATGTCACAAACAACTGACCAATAGTAAAAACAAAAAAATTACAAAACAACCACCATATACCAAGGGGGACGTAACAATTATCTCCCTCCTCAATAGGGCTATGACCTTGGAACGAGGTGAGTATCCAACAAAACACTAGCAAACTTCCTTATTTCAAATTTTAATTCACATGACATCTTCTTCCAATAACCAAATTTGAAGCTAATGCAATCAATAACAACACTTTGAAACAAATTTGAGTATCAAGAGTCAATCAAGTAATATCATAACTCATCCTCATTGTTATCCTATTTACACCATAATTGTACTATTAATCAAACATGATCCACTCAATCACAAATAATTCCCATATGAAATGAAATGGAAGGAAAATAATTGATTGATGTCATCGCACTTTTTAACCTTCCACTAAATATTCATGTTCAATGATATGTAAACTATCGTGGATATTCCACTGGAAACTTCATCACAAAAGATATAATAAAATATTGAAATCTTCACTGTGAAGGTTAATTTCCTTTAGATCTCACAATTCTTTAATTATTGGTTTTCTTCTTAAAATGTATGAAATAGATAAAACGTGAAAAATAGAGAGCATAAATCAATACAAACACACCATCCACAAATAAACACAGGACATTAATTTGGAAAACCAATATGAGAGAAAACCCAACTAGAAGGTGAGGCGCTATGCTCTATTTTCTTCAAATGCAAGTACAAAGAAAGAGACATTCTCTGTAGAGTTTCCTTTGACATGGTGGCATGTATGACTGCTACAAAATCTCTCGTCCTCTATTATGCTCTCAAAATACCACTCCTATGTTCTCTTCTCAACTATGGAACAAATACAAGGCTAAAGAATGGAACTCATTCTCCTCCTAGTGGATCGATATTAAACATCACCTGATAGCCATCTAGGGGTAGGGTTTTGGCTTCCTCAACCCTCAATTGTGATAAGGTTTTGGACCTTCTAGAATATTATTGAAATTACATACATGGACTCCCCATATGCGTGAGAAATGGGGGCTGATGTGGCATCCACTTGTACCATGGTGGTCAACACGATAGGTCAAATTGTGTGAGGAATAAATTTTGCATATGATCTCTAATTGACAAGATTTTTGCACCTTTGGAAAGGTCTCAATGGATAGAATAACGTTAATGAGTCTAACATAAATAAAGGAAAGTTTTGACCCCAAAAAATGTCATTGGATTCCTTAAAGTGGATCTAGAAGGTTTCAAACCCCAATTTTCCAAACTGGGACTTGTCATTAAAATGACCTTGCAAGATGATTCCTCCAATTTTTTCTAGTCTGAAAGCATGAAGATAGATGAAAAATAATATAATGATCCAATACAGATAAAACCTCCCCATTTAGGGAGGCATTTGGTTTCCAAAATATTTACTGAATGAGGTGAGGAAAGTTTGTCTCTACCTTCTCCCTAGAGTAGCACTGTTCTTTTCCTAGAAGTTGTCCTTTCAACCCAAACTTCCAAAGGTTATGGTTCCCCTATATTTTAGTTATGGATTGTTTGTACAATACAGTTTCATCTACCAACTCTTCCTAAGAATCTAGTGTTATGTCCTTTATGGAAGGTAGGACCTTCTCCTCATCTTGATCCAACATGGAAGGCTCATAGAGTTTGAGATTCTCCACATTCACTACTGAGTAAATGCACATTTATTGGGGTAGTCCACGTCTATAGGAATTATATCCTATCTTATCCAATATATCCAAAGGTCCATAGCACAAATCCTTGATCTTCATACCAGGACGATGCAGTCTTTCCTTTTTCAGTTGTAACCAAAATTTGTCTCCCACTTTGAATGACTTCTTAGTTCTGTGTTGATCATGTATGACCTTGTATTTTTCCTATGAATTATTTAGTGTCTCCTATACTTGTAAATTGATTTTCCTAATCTTCTCAACACTTTTTTTTCTACTCTCAATGCATCTCCTATGAGGTCATCCCTCACTCCTCCTTGTTGTCCATATACAATATTCAAGGGTGAAGGTGGAAAATAACAAATGAAAGTTTTAGAAGGTGACTTACCAGTAGAAGTGTGGACTACTCTATTATAAGAGTGTTGTATGTAGATCATATTTTCATCCAAATTATTAATATTCTTCTGATTATAACCCCTCAAAAGATGCACCAAGGTCTTGTTTACTACTTTTGTATGCCCATTTGTATGTGGATGGAATGCTATAGATCTCTTCAACTTAGTGTCCATGTTCTCCCACAATGCAGTCCAAAATGTACTAAGAAATATGGTATCTTGGTATGAGATGATTCTCCTTGGTATCCCAAAGTGCACCCAAACATGTTCAAAGAACATGTTTTCTACTTCTTGTTCGTTGATTGTCCTTTTACAAGGCATCATTAAATGCACATCTTCTTGAACCTGTCAACTACCACAAATAGATAGTCGTGTCCCTTCTTGGATATTGTTAAACCTCCCATAAAATCCTTGGAAATGATTTCCCAAGGTTGAGTAGTTACATGCAAGGGATGGTATAGACCTTGCTTCCTCTTATTGGGATTTCTAGTACAAAACATTATACATCCTCTAATATATTATGCTATATCTTCTTTCATTTTGGACCAATACACATACCTTTGTAAGTTGGAAACTATCTTCCCAACACCAAAATGTCATGCAACCTTGGAGGTGTGAGTTTCTTTGATAAGCTGCAATAATTCACCTTTAGGGACAAAAAGCTTATCGATCTTGTAGAGTAACCCATTCTAGACATGATAGTCAACCTTTTTGTCACCTTATTCTATATGAATTTAGCCTTGTAGTTGCAGAAACACCTCCTTGAATTCTTCATCTTTTGTGTATACCTCTTTGTATGCATCATGGGTAAAAGGATCCATGTGCATCAGAGTTCCCAAAGCTGTAATATTGGATGTGGGTGGCCTTGAAAGAAATTCTACCAACCTATTTGTGTTTCCCTTCTTATACTTGATGACTAGATTATTTTTTTGTAAAAACTCCATCCACTTGTAATGTTTGGTTTGTTGTAGCTGACTTTGGGCCTATAAATATTGTAGCGATTGGTGATTTGTGTGGATGATGGTATCCTTACCCATCAGATAGTGCTTCCACTTATTAATAGCTTGAACTAGGGCATATAGTTCCTTGTCATAGGTAGGGTAGTTGAGAACTTCCCCATGAATTATTTCAAAATGATAGCATACATGAATTCGTCATTGCATCAAAATTGCTCCCACAACATACCCAATTGCATTTGTCTCCACTTCAAAAGGATTTTGAAAGTTTGGTAATACAAGAATTGGTACTTGACTGATATTTCTTTTCTGGAAATCGAAATCCTTATGTTGATTATTTTCCCACTGGAAACTCTTACCACTCGTTCTTATGGTGTGGAGTGGTGCAACTACTGTTGAAAATGAATTTATGAACTTCTGCAAGTACTGTGCTTCCCCAAAAAAACTCCTAAATTCAGTGACATTTGTAGGAACTAGCCATTTCATGATGGCCTCCATCTTTGCAGGATCTATCTTGAGTGCCTCCCCACCAATCACATATACCAAAAACTCCAAAGACTGTTGACCAAGATCACATTTATTGAGGTTAGCTAGAAATTGGTGCTTCTTTGTAGTCTATAACACATGCATGAGATGTGAGATGTGATCCTCCCATGTAGCACTATAAACTAGGATATCGTCCAAATAGACCATAACAAGTGAATCTAGATATGGGTGTAATACATCATTCATTAGTCTCATGGATGTAGTTGATGCATTACATAAACCAAATAGCATGACCAACCATTCATACAAACCTTGCCTTATCTTGAAGGCAGTATTCCAGGTGTCTTATTCCTTGACTTGTACCTAGTGGTATCCCAATTTGAGATCCAACTTGGTGAAATATTTTGTGTGCTGCAATTGACCTAAAATATCATTGATCTTGGGCAGAGGATACTGATTTTTTAGTGTAATATTGTTCAATGCTCTGTAGTCGATACACATTTTCCAAGTCCCATCCTTCTTTGGTACAATTATGATAAGTGTCCCACAAGGTGAGGTTCTTGGTTGAATCACACCCTACTCCAATGACTTATGCAACTTCTTCTTCCCTTCATTTTCTTCCAGAATGGACTATCTATATAATCCAATATTCGACAATGGGGAGTCTGGAAATAATTGTATTTCATGTTCCACTTCCCTCTTGGGTGGTATCCTTTTAGGCTCCTAGAACACTCATATGTATTCCTATGGAAAACCCTCCAAATGATCTTTTATCTCTTTAGTACACCCCTATAGGGATGTCTTTACTCTTATCGACTCATCCTTTGTCTGATTTTCTCTAAAGAAAAGTAAAACATATTTTCTTACTAGAACTCTTGGCTTGGTTGGAACTCACCAGTGAGATCTTTGACTTTCCTTTATGTGCATTGTTGATGCAGGAATTCCCATACTTGATTAGTCAGTATTGGTTGGATCTCTACTTGAATATTTCATCCCTTATATAAATGTAGGGGCTTCCAAACAATACTCCACATACATCAAGGGTTACTATGTCTAATTCCACTTCATCAATAAAATCAACACTTACTGTAAATTTAATCTTACACCATTTTGTTACATTGATATTTGCATCCTTGTTTACCCATCCCAATTGATATTATGATCATGAACCTCCAATCCAATCTTTCTAACCAAATCCGTTGCTATGAGATTATCGTATGAACCAAAGTCGAACAAGGTGTTTATCTTGGTCTTATTGACTTGGATCTTGATGTGGAAGAGTTTGGTCATATCCTTCTCTTCCTGGTGTTGAAGGATACTCAGATTCACCTCCTTTTGCACTAATTTGAAAACAATCTTGTCATCCACATTAGAGTTTCTTTCAACATGATTGCTTGAATCTATGGCTAAAATATTATTTTTCTTTACATCCTTCTCATGGTTCTTCCGATTCAACTCTGGATGTAGTTTCCAATACTTTTCCTCAGTGTGCCCATGAATATTGCAATAGTTATAATGGTTCCTAGTATCCTTGTAATTATTTCTAGTGGTCATCGTTTTCTTATCCTTTCCCCCTTTTCACTTATTCTTCCCCTCCTTGGAATCTTCCTGGTGCGCTTTCTTCTTGGAATCACTTGGTTTCCCTTTCTTGTGGCCTATGTTTTCGAGATAATTTTCCTGTAAACGTGCCTCGTCCATTGTCCTTGACTTGAAAAGAATCACTTTCTTTCATAGATGGCTATGTAGACCCCCCATATACTTGAGGAGTACATATTGGCTCTTGGAGAGATATCCAACATGATGGCCATCTTTTTGAATTCGGTGGTGTACTCATGTACACTCTTCCCTTTATTTTTCCTGGTGTACTCATGTACACTCTTCCATCTATTTTTCCTTAAGTAGTGCTACTTGATCCATTAGTCCTCTACATACCCGATAGGGTAGAACTAGGAATTGATAAGTGTTTTGAAGTCCTCCCAACTAGTTATTGGAAGACCACCCTCCAGCCTAAGTGTTTCGGTATGGATTTTACACCAGGTTAAAGAATGGCCCTCTAACTTCAGTCAGAAAAATGATATCTTTTGTTCTTCATCTATATGGTGAACAATGAAATAAACTTCTAGTTGATACAACCAATTATTCAATTTTAATGCATCGATCTCACCTTGGTATGGCTTTATGTCCACTTTTTCTTCCATATTGAATAAAGACCGTGAATGGTTTATGGTAGTATAACTTATATTCTATTTCTTGGGTTCTTTATGCGACTCCTTTCCTAGGTATTTGTTATTCCCTAGTTTCTCATCTGATACAATCTCTAAGTTCGAGCCTTTAACTTCTTTGAATGGTTCGAGCTTGCTTGCTAGAGCCACCATGAGGAGGCACATATTGTGATATATGTCAGTGAATTAATCGTCTATCCTCACAAATATATCCTTTTCTAGATCTCAAGGGTTGTTATGAATAGACTCATAGGCCATGGCTAGGGTTCCGCTACTTTCTTTTTAAACCGATTCCTGGATCCCTGCAAATTTCCACAAATACCCCAAGAAAAACTTACTCGAATACCAACATGATCTGTAAATTGTCGTGGTTATGTGAAAAATAGAGAACATAAATAAATAATCACACACCATCCACAAATAAACACAAGATATAACCTAGGAAACCCAATATGGGAGAAAAACCCAACTAGAAGGTGAGGTCGCTCTGCTCTCTTTTCTTCAAATGCAAGTACAAAGAAAGAGGCAATATCTATGGAGTTGTATTTGACACTATGGAATGTATGACTTCTATATAATATTTTCTCCTCTATTATGCTCTCAAAATACGACTCCTATGTGATCTACTCAGCTATGGAACAAATGCAATGCTAAAGAATGGAACCTGTTCTCCTCCTAGTGGCCTAGCATTTAACATACCCCAATAGCCATCTAGGGGTAGGGTTTTGACTTCCTCAACCCTCAATTGTGATAAGGTTTTGGACCTTATAGAATCTTCTTGAAAGTACACATGTTGCTAGCCCCATATGCATGAGTAATGGGGGCTAACGAGGCTTCCACTTGTACCATGGTGGTGAACACGGTAGGTCAACTTGTTGGAGGCATAACTTTTGCATACAAGCTTCAATTGGCATGATTTTTGCACTGTTGGAAAGGTCTCAATGCGTAGAATAGAATCAAGGGGTCCAAGATAAAATAGGAAAATTTTGACCCTAAATAATTCCATCATATTTCTCAAAATATCTTCGGAAGGTTTCAAACCCCAATTTACCAAACTGGGACCTTCCATTAAAATGACCTTGCAATTTTATTCCTCCAATTTTTTCCACTATGAAAGCATCAAGATAGATGAAAAATAATATAATGATTCAATTTGGATCATTCAATCCACATTTAGCTAGCTTACATGTTAACCATTTTTTTAACCAACACCATCAAGTATAGGTTGTCCATATGTAACCATATATCATCACTCAATGTCCTTTCCATGTCCAAGACACACCAAGTCATCGACATCAAATCAAAGTCATCAATTTTCAGCGATATTAATAAAGATCATTACCATCGTCAAGTCAATATTGTCAAGATAACAACTAACATCTTCAATATCAACATTCATTATCAAACTTCAATACCTGCAATATCATTAACTCATAACCTCATTATTGAATCCCCAAGGTCAACAAAAATCAACATTAATATTGTTAACGTCCTTAATATCAACAAATCATTATATGTTCTGTTAGGTAAATTATATGCTTTTAATTTACCTACATTTTAATGTCAACCCGGGGCTCCTAATCTTGTGATATGCATGCACAATATTTGCCAGATCAAATCTTTACTAGTCCTATCTAATTGCAAACCAAAGAAAGCAAGATCACTAAAATAAACTTGTGATTTCAAAAACCAATTCCTTGACATGTCCTAGACAACGATGCCAAAATGTCAGGTATTTTAGTGGTGTCCTAAAATCTGAAACATTTTCTACAATCTGAGGTAAGTAAACTTATGAGGTGCCTGCATTATGTGTGTAGAATTGGCTCTAGGATCACAAGATTCCCATGTAAAGTAATATATCTAAACCTAAAACAGAGTATTTGAGATTTCACTCAGGGAACTAAAAGTTGTTCTTGTGAGTAAAGAGACTCAATTTAACCTTTGGTGGTAGCGGCTCCAATATTGTCTCAAATACTCAGTGTAGGCCTATACTCGTACTATGTCTCAATTAAATAGTGTAGAGTCAAAATGAGTCACTTTCAAGTTACGAGTTATTCTCTGATTTCAAACTGAAAGAAAACAATGTTGGAAATAAATGCTTGTTCAAAAGAAAGTAAACTAAACTATCACACTCCTTAACTAATCTACTTTGCTTCTTAATGGATAACACTTTAGAAATTAATCACTAAACATATTTGTTTTAATTCTAATGACTAACACTTAGAAATCTCATATTTACAGATTTCTTGCAATAACAGATCTGTTTTAATTCTATGACTAACACACATGAATGTATGTGTGTTGTAGGTTTCTTGTAGGTGTTAACAATTACATGCGTTCTTAAAGGAAATTACAGAGTATTGATTCTATTGCATGAATTTATAGAAATGAACAGAGATAAAAAAAAAAAACAGTGAATTTAATGAAAACCTAATCAAATACAAAGACAACACATACCAAGGGGCCCTCCTGGGATGTGTTTTTGTTTAGAAAAGCTCAGAAGATCTAAAATTCCTTTAACACCATGAATGCAAAAATGCCTTCACATATTAACAATGATCAAAGGTACATATTACAAATTTCTCCAAATGATCCTAGCAACACTTAATTATGCTAGTTAATCTCCATAATGTTACTTATGCCTTATGTTTATACAAAGAGATGATTGGGATGGATTACAACATATCCCCCAATCTGAATTTAACAAATTTAATCAAATTCGGATATGATAACAAGTCACTACAAGAAATATGGCTTTTACATTTTTAGAAAAAACAATTGTATCTCCCAAATCGTATATTTTCTGGAAAATCTATCATTACCCTGGTAAATTTGGCTCATTCTACACAAAACCCATATCGCGGAATTTTGATATTCATCTTCATCACCTCAGAAATCACGTCGAAAGTTTGTTGATTGGAAAATGTTGTCATGTTGACTGAAACATTGACCATGAGATGGAGGCTGCCACGTTGGACCTGGGTACGAACTGAATAACAAAGATCCATATTGGGGGTTCTAGAAAGAAATTTCATGTTTCCAATTTTCCACCATAGGTGCACACATATGCCAATCATGGAGGTCATTTTTCTTTTTATTACAGTAAATTATGTGTGTAACTGTCATTAGTAAAAGTCAAACATAATATTCTTTAATTTATTAAAAATGAAGGAAAATTGACATTAATCAACCACTAAAGTACAAGGAGATGTATAATGATATTTTACGAGAATATGTGATAATTGGATTGATTATTGAGTAAAAGTAAGAGATAAATGGATCAAAGCATAACTATAGATGATGAAAATGGTGACAAAATAATGACAAATCAACGTTTCAACATGCTCATCAAAATCTCAAATCATCATTTTCACCATATTGCCATCATTAATCAACCAACATCTTTAAACAAATCAGAGGTATCATCACCAACATATAAATAATGTTAGTTCATTAAGGGTGTTAACATCAAATCATTAATATTACTGAAGTCCTCAAGAAATCATTGAATCAATATCAACAATGCTTAACTAACATTGATCCTTGATACCATCAAAACAATATGAATAACATTATTAGATATTGTGCTAAAACATGAAATGCACCTATCTTAATAAAAATTAAGAAATCAAAACATATTTATCATCAAATCAAGATCATTATCATAAGGAAACACTCATCGAATTAAATGTCAATAAAAATATTAATAAGTCAATATGATTAAATTGATATTATCAACATCACCAACATGTTTGAATTATCAATATTATCAAAAAATCAATATGATCAAAAAATCAATATGATCAAAAATATCAAAATCGTCATAACATTAACAATTATCATCCTAATTATATTGTTCATTTTGAAAATAAAATTAGCACTAGATCACAAAGAAGAAAAATATTGTAAACAAGGGTATAACACATTTTTGGTCTAAATCCATGAAAACGTCTAAATGCAATTATGCATACAAGAATAAGGTAGGCATAATTTTTTGAATAACCATAATCTTAAGTCAGATCCACATAAGGTCTTGGTTCAATGCCTTCCATATATATAAAAAGTATTAGTAACAAAATGGACTAGGTTTAGGTTTAGATTAAAACTTCTCATATGGGTTTCTCATTAATAACAATCAATTTAATCTTGTAACAAGAAGTCAATATGAATTATTTTAATCTTTCAAACTTTATAAATAGTTTTAGTTTACATGATTTGGTATCCATTGCTAACAAGTTAAAAGCAAAACCAAATTAACAAATTAGTTAATCTATTCAATATTAATTTTCCACTCTCAACATGTGATTTGATCAAATTACTTATATTTTCATTAAATTCATCAAATTCTAGTTGATATTTGTGCCAAATCATTGTAGTATTATTCTTTCCCTCTTCGAGAAGTGACATCTAGAGTTTGAAAGAGAAGTTACATAAATTAAGGATATATTTCGTAAGGGTATTTCCTCGTGCAGGGTAGAGTCATATGAATGAAATGAAACAAAGCATTTTGAATGAACACAAACATAAATGAGAAATATTTTATACTACGCTTTATTATGAAACTTACAAAATTATTGCACTATTACACTAATTGATATTAGTAAACAATTTAAGAAGACAATTATTTTGAATTCTAAAGTAAAGATTAAGAGTGGATTTTATGCCATGTTACCTCATCTAAGGTTATCCTTTTTGTCTAATGTTATCATACATTTTCTAACATTAAATCTTTATTTCAATTATTGGAAATTTGATGTGGACAATATTTCAATGGCATTGCGTTCCTTAAATAATATTAACATAGATGTTTAAAGATTGAAAATCTATTCTTTCAATGATTAATGTAGGTATTATGATTAATTCCTCACGATTTATTCAATTTTTAAGATTAAGATTTATCCATTTCTAAGTGCAAAACAATGCCACAATTTCATTATATTATTATTATTAACAAATCTACTTAGACAAAGTAATCATAAAACATTTTTTTTCATATTTTTTTTCATGTTTCCTTACTCATTAATTTAGACTAAAATTACTTTAGGCCTGGCTTATGCTAAGAACTAAATTTAACCAATCACCATACTACTAATCATGCTTTACCTTCCATCATGTACTAATAACCTATCCAACTAATGTTGATGATAGAATCAGAACTTGGGTGGATTTACCTTTCCTTTCAAACCACACTTCAATTTTTATTCAATTCGGATCTCCAACAACACACAGGATACAAACTCTTGCTTGTTGAGGAAGCACTTTGGAGGCAACTGAGCAAAATTAATTGGTTAAAATGTGGCGATCTTAACAACAAATTCTTCCATCGTTTCGCTAGCTCATCCAGGAATAAAAAACACATTTGGGATATCACTGATGACATTGGTATCATTCACAGAGGTCAGCAAGACATCAAGGCTGCAACTTATTTTAATACTCTCTACGAGGCAAGGCCTCTTGTCACTCTACAAGACCATATCATTGTGACACATCTCTTCACCCGCTTGGTTTCGGTTGAGGACTCCATGAACATGGACAACCCTTGTACACTACAGGAGTTTATGGACGCATTAAAATCTTTCTCTACGGATAAAATCCCAGGCCCTGATGGCTGGACCGTTGAGTTCTATATACGTTTCTTCGAATTGGTTGGGTCTAAGCTCCTGGAGATTGTGGAAGACACCAGGATACAAGGTAATATTTCTGGAGCTATAAACTCTAATTTCCTAACACTCATCCCGAAAAAAAATCATCCTATCACATTTGGGGACTACAGACCGATTTCTCTCTGCAATCTCTGCTACAAGCTCATTTCAAAAATCATTGCCACCAAACTCAAACCCATCCTTTGGCGCTCTCTGTTAGGCGAAAAGTTGGGCTTTTTAAAGGGCCGACAAATTTTAGACGTCATCGGTACTGCTCATGAATGCTTACACAACATTCACCAAAAAAAATTGTGTGCGCTCATCCTCAAGCTTGATCTAAAAAAATCTTTTGACTGTGTAGACTGGGAATTCCTCATACTGATTTTAATCAAGATCAGATTTAGCCAATCCACCTTAAACTAGATTATGAGCTGTGTCACATGCACAAATTTTGTTGTGTTAGTCAATGGATAACCTTCAACTTTCTTCCACATCAAGGGAGGCCTTCGACAAGGCTACCCCCTATCACTGCTCCTGTTCATTTTGGTTATGGAAGGTTTAAGCCTCCTTCTAAAAACAATCCAAGCTAAGGACATGATCACTGGGATCAAGGTATCAAGGTTAGTAAAAATTATTCATCTGCTCTTCGTTGATGACATTCTTATAATGACCAATTCCAGCCTACTTGAATGGAGGGAGATTTCTGGTCTCTTAAAGATCTTTTGCAGTGCCTCGGGATTACATATTAACTGGTCAAAATCCACTTTCCACTTTGCCAACTTATAAGTTCCTGACTTGGATCAACTGAAGGATCTCTTCCCTCATAATTTTATCCATCTCTCACTCGACTTCAAGTACCTTGGGTATTTCTTAAAATCAGATCACTACAAGGCTTAAGACCAGGACTGGTTCATTGCCAAGGTAGAAAAAAAAATTGGCCATTGGTGTAGTAGATGGCTCTCCATAGGAGGTCGCTACACTCTCATTAAAGCCGCCCTCGAAGGACAAACAATTTACTGGATGGCACTTGTAGCTATACCTACATCTGTCCTAGAAAGACTAATAAAACTTGCCTACAATTTCCTTTAGTCAGGCAACAACGAACACCACAAGCTACATCTCTGCAATTGGGAATCGCTGGCTAAACCTAAAAACAAGGGTGGTTGGGGGTTCAAGAATATTTACAAGTTCAACAACGCTCTAGCTGCCAACTCTCTTTGGTGTATCTTGACCACAAGGGGCATCTGGAGTTCTGTAATTAAGGATAAATATCTTCCTTTTACCTCTGTTGCATCTTGGTTCCGGACTGGCAGTCCTCTCTCGCAAGCTGCCTCACAGTTCTGGAGGAAACTAGCTACCTCAACACACTGGATTTTGAGTGGGCTCACCTGGAAACTGGGCTCTGGTCACAACAATTTAATCGGACAAGATCGCATCACAGGGCTCGGACATAATTCTTTCTTGTCCCCTCCATTAATTGCCAAATTAAACTCAAAACGCATCTGCTACCTCTTTTAGGCTTCGATGCACTTAGCTCATGGACCCTCGATCGCAAGATGGCAAACCAGCTCCGAATTGGAACTTCCATCAGGTTTGGACGCTGAGTGGAATTCATACTACTTAGAGCTCAATCACGCGGGTATTCTGCTACACAGCGCAGAGGATTTATTCATGTGGAATGGAGGGGACAACATGGGCCTTTCCATAGTAAAAAAAATCTACACGGCCATTGCAAACTTTGTCTAGTAGCCAAACATTAGTGGATGGCGTTTGAAACTATGGAATTGGAAACTCCCTTTAAAAATCAAGATTTTTACTTGGCTATCAGTTGAAAATAAAACCCCCACCTGGGATAACCTCCAACGAAAAGGATGGGTTGGCCCCAATCTCTGTCAACTCTGCTACAAAGATGAAAAATCAATTAACCACCTCTTCACCCAGTGCATTTCTACTCGCAATGTTTGAGACATGATTGTTTAGGTAAACAACATCAATACCGCCTGGAATGGGATCTCCCTCATTGCATGCTTTGAACATTGGTTTTCCAGCGGGGACATATTCAAATTTCTTCCTCTGTTTGTGAATTGGTTTATCTGACTGACTAGGAATCTAAAAATATTTGAAAACAAACCTCCTTCCATCAACACTGTAGTCTATAAAGTCCTTGGACTGTACCAAAGTTGGAAAAACCTTCATCCAGAATTGGTAAAAATAAAAAAGTTAGTCAAGCCTATCCTTACTAAGGACACTCCGACGGGCTAGTTCGATGGAGCAACACAACTTAGTGGCATTATAAGTGGTGCAAGTGGACTGATTAGAATTAAGAAAATCTCTTTTAATAGATGGACTTTCTGCTACGACCTGGGCACCAACACAAGGGCAGAACTATTGGGTGCCTAGGCTACACTTCATTTGGCCTCTACACTACATGTTGAACATCTTCAATTGATCAGGGACTCAAGAGTTATCATCGACTGGCTAAATCATAAAGGCAAGTTGCATACCATCCCCCTATTGGCCTGGAAGGACATAATAAGAACACTTCAACGCCAATTTAAGAAGCTCACTTACACTCATACATCTCGAGAGTACAACTTGGAAAGTGACCTCCTATCAAAGACAACATTACAAGGGAATGTTGGCCTGATTACATATACCCATTGACTGGATGAACATGCAGGCCCCACACTCACCACAAAAATATTTTAGGACAACTCATTCTTAGGCCTTTGTCTTGACAGTACTTTGACAGAGCTCTTTTTGAAAACATTTCTTCCCTTGAATTTTTGTTGCAACAACACTACTTTTCTCCATCTAATTAGCATGAAGTCTGACTGCGAATAAAAGACTTGCCTTCTAAAGCTATCTATCTTACTATTATAATCTTGTTGAAAAAACATATTATATTTTAATATATAATTAAACAATTTTTTCGACTGAAAAAAAAACCTAATACCTCTCCAACTAATGAATTCAAAGTTACAGATTAAACTCTAATAACTTTATGATTGTTCTACCATACCATTTGAATTTTATGTCGATCCAACCATTTTTAAATTGTTTGAAACTAGATTATGACTCCATCATGGTATCGAGTCCATGTTGCAAAGTTTAGACCACTCCAACTCTTTACCTATCTCAACATAGGGTTCATATAAAAACATGGATTCATGCCTATTAATGTTGTGTATATGAGATTCCTCTGTGTGTATACTAATATATATGTTAGACACACACTCACTTGTGTGTATACTAATATATATGTTAGACACACACTCACTTATCAGTCAACACCACTTTGTAACATATATCCATATTTATATCATATCATTATAATACGTATCATATTATAATATTATATTATTCATGTTATAATCTATACTAATCACGTGTTGGTATGCTCTCATTATTAATATTGTGTATACAAGCATTAAATTGTAATAATTAAGTCACTAGCATTTTTCTTTAATGAGGCAAACAACGTCATAAAAAA
>CBVK0100154768.1:0-26919 GCA_900067695.1 Picea abies
CTCCACTCCTGAACCCTTGGGCGGGGGGCCTAGCCAACCATCCCCCCTTAGCACATACAAACAATGTGTGGAAACAACCATGAAAATAATATGACACATTCCCAACAATACATTCCTAGTAGTAACCTCATTCCAACAACACCATTGTCTTGGATGCCCTACCTAAAGAGAATCATGGCACTCTCTTAAGAGTTCCTTCCAAAGGTTAGATGACTTAGGGAAATAGATGTAATCACAAAAGTACAAAAATCCACTGTCCATCCCAAACTTCCTTTTTCTACCCTCCTTCGCATATTTCTCAATATTCAAAGTTGTGGGATCCTTGTGCAATCCCTCTTGTATCTTCTCTTGCAAGTATATTAAAACTTCCACCTAACTACCCATGGGCACGGGAAACTCATCCTCCTCAAAGGTTGCAAGTTGTGCCTTCCTACACAAATCATTCATTGCTACATTCAACTTGTTTGGTCAATACTCAATGGTCATGCCAAACTCTACCAAGAAGTGTTTCCATCGTGCATGTTTAGGTGACAACTTCGATTGGGTGGAAAAGTAACATGTTGCCACATCATTTGTCTTAATGGTTTTTTTTTAAACCACATAATTCATAACTTATCAAATCATTTGGTGATCAAATCACATTTGTAGAAAAATTATATCATAATTTATCTTAAGCGATAACCAATCGATTTCTTGAGGAAGACTTTTGAAGAAGGCCTTTGACTCTGCAGTTGCGCACCTGTCCCCATGTGCCCTGAGGCCTAATTTTCTGAGCAAGGGTCGTAGGCCCCCTCCCCTTTTCTTTCCCTTCTCATTCCCTTCTCCAGCCCACCCCCGTCTTCTATCCTTTCCCATGGTCAGGTCTGACACGTTTTTCCAGCGCTATCACATGACGCAGACGTGCCTCCATATGATCTCCACACATGGAAATGAAGACAATGAGTTGGTCAACTATGAATATAGTCCCATCGGCTCTAGGATTTTGTCCCCTGCGTCGGATCACGCATTTTCTTCCCCCCCATCTCCTCCCTCAAATGAAGTTCCCTGTACATTTTTCCCCGACCTCTCTGTCATCCCCAAACATGAAAGATGTGAAGATTTGCCTCCTCAAAAGGAAACTTGTTTCCCACAGCGAAGCTCGCCTGGCCAGTTGGAAAATTGCAATGTCCAAGCGGTCTCACCAGAGGCTTTCCCCTCGACCTCGAAGTCAAAAGTGACCAGACCATCCTCCTCTAAGGAATAGGAGTCCACAGAAGCACTACCAAGGAAAAATGCGAGGTGTATCAAAGAAAAAAAAGGTCAAATTAAAATGGTAGTAGGCGAGGACATTCTGATGTCTGAGGTTTCAGAGTTAGTGGACAGAGTTATAGTGGGTATATTTTGGGGGAAAAGCCCTAGGGAAAAAGCCCGGTTTGGATGGTTAGATAACAATTGGAAACCTAACCTTGGGTATCTTCCAGAATTCCACTTTTTATCCATATGATAGATATCCTTTCATTTTCTCTCTATCAAATACTGCAAATACATTCGAACCAAAGAGTGGTTATGGGGTCCTTCCAGCCTTTCTCTAAAAACCCAGAACATCGATTTCAACCCTCTAAAGGAATCAATGTTGATAATGAAAGTTTGGGCTATTTTTCCAGGACTTCCCTTGGCCTTCTAGTTCCGTGAGGCTTTGGAAACAATTGGTAATCGATTGGGCTCCTTCATAAATCTAGATCTAAATTTGGAATCTAAAAAGGATCATAGATGGGTGTGGATTATGGTGGAATTTGATGTTAAGGACGAACTGGTCAGTAGCATCGACATTATCTATGCGTAAAAAACTTGGCACCAAAGAATAGACTACTGGAATCTTCCCTTTCGCTTCCACAAATGTCATGCAGTTGGCCACTTAAAGACCCATTATCATCAAGTGGTGCCTCCTCTTATACCTTCTTGCAAATTTTGAAGACCCAAATTGACCATCAGACAAAACGATGCAGAGGTAGGAGTTTCCTTGGAAGGGAAAAATGGAAAAATTGTTCTGGAACCAAAAAACACAATCTCAACCAGCAAGGCACTGAGATATCTGGCATTGAACACAACATCCCCAGGTATGTCTCCAGATAACCTCCATCCCTTTACAGTTCACAATTTTTTTCTTGTTTGGCTCCCCTCTTTGTTGCACCCAAAGTTCCCCCTAAGACAACCATTGTACCTCCCTAATTCCAACAAAATATCCCTCCCCATATACTTTGTCTCTTGGTCAGGCTTCGACGCCCCCCCCCCAAACCTCTCTCCCTTCCCTGCTCCCTCCCCTCTCCTCCTCAGAAAGTCTTCGCCTCCTCACCCCCTCTGAAAACAGGCTATGCTCTCTCCTATAAAGCCAACACCTAGGACTCTACCCCATCTAAAGGAGGCATGGCTTTGCACCCCCCTCACCCCTCCCAGGAGAGACATAAATCCCACCTTTCCCGGAACCAGGAGAAAGTCGCAGCGAAGATTCAAAAAGGAACCCAAGCTACTGTAAGGAGGGCCCTTAGAGCCAGAAATGCCCCTCCTCCAGGACAAGATGAAAATTCTGATGCAGATGGTTTGTCGAAGGCCTAATCACAACATGGAGCCCTAATTTCTAGGCCTTGTCCTCATATTCGTTGCACACTTCTGTTTTGGTAAAATTAAAACATAAAAACCATGAATCAATTTTTTTCGTTGTTAACCTGTATTGATCGTATGTTGATCATATCTCGTTTTGGGAAGAATTGATTTCTACGGGAGTTTCCTCGGACCCTCAACTTGTGGTTGGCGGCGACATGAAATTTACCCTCTCTCTAAGAGAGATATGGGGGGCATCCCCTAGGGAGGAATGACAAAGGGACTTTTTCATTTCCCTCCTAGAAAATATGCGGTTGGTGGACCTCGAACTAGTTAAGCTCTCCCCTACATGGAGAAACTACAAAACGAGAAACAAAGAGGTGTTCAAGTGACTAGACTATGTCTTGGTCTCGGAAATATTACTACATTCAATCTCTAGCTTCAAATCGATTGTCGAAGTGGGGGGAATTTCTGACGATCGCCCGATCTCCCTGAAATGGATCCTCGACAAGGAAACCCCTCCAGCTCCACTGAAAATCAGTTAAGTCTGGCTAGAATACGAGGACTTCAGGAGTTTTTTCGACTCCTCATGGGAAAAAGTAAATCCCCATAATCCATCTCCTATAATGGCACAATTCGCCTTGAGCCTTTAGAAACTGAAAAATTGCCATCAAAAAGTGGATCACCATTTGGAAGGCCAGAAGGTATAGAACTCTTTTAGACACGGAGGAACAAATGAAAATACTTTACAAAAAACTGGAGGAAGATCCCCTCAGTAAAATCAATTTGGAATATCTCAAAAACCTGGAGAACTTGCATCACTCCTAGTTGAAAACAGAAGAACAAGAGTGGCGCCAAAAAAGTAAGACCACGTGGTTAATGGAGGGAGATAATAACACAAAATTATTCCATGCCTTCGCCAATTTCATAAGAAACCTCATCACCATTTGGAACATAAAAAAAGAAGACGAGATGGTCCTTAGTTCTTTCAAGGAAAAAGTGGAAGTCGGGGTCACCTACTTTTAAAACATTTTTATAGACCCAACCAGATGTCCTATTCAGAAAATCCTGAAGGTAGTAGGAAATTTTCCCTTTGTCTTCTCAGAAGTAATGAATCATGCACTAACTGAAGAAGTCATGGAGGAAGAACTAAAAATGGCTCTCTCCTCCATGCAAAATGGAAAATGTCCATGTCCAGATGGGTTCATTGTGGAATTTTACAAATCCTTTTTCGATCTCCTGAAAAATGACCCACTAGCGGTGGTACAAGAATCCCAAAGGATAGGAGGAATTCATGAACCATTGAACTCCACTTTCCTATGCCTCGTCTCGAAAAGGAAAAATGTGGAGTCACTTGAGGACTTTTGCCCAATCTCATGATGTAACATCATTTACAAGTTCATTTCTAAAATCATCTCGAGGAGGCTCGAATCGATGCTTAGCGAGATCATAGGGGAGGAACAGTTTGGTTTTCTCCATAATAGACAAATTCATGATATAGTATCACTTGCTCAGGAAGTACTTCAATCTGTAAAAAGGAAAAATCTCAAAGCTTCCATTTTCAAACTAGATCTGTCGAAAGCATACAACCGAGTGAATTGGACTTTCCTTCGACTGGTCCACTTACAAATGGGAATGAACCTTTCCTCTATAAGCTAGATCATGGGTTGTTTACAAAGCGCCTCATTCACAATTCTAATAAATGGGTCCCCTTCCGTTTCTTCAGAGCCTCTCGTGGACTTCATCAAGGATGTCCCCTCTCCCCCTTCCTATTCCTACTAGTTGTGGATGCTTTAAGTATAATGATCAAAGAAGCATGTTCGATTGGTTTAATCAGAGGAGTCAAAGTTTTTGAAGTTGAAGCAGTGTCTCACATCCTGTTCGTGGATGATATATTCATAATTATAGTCGCATATCTAAGAGACCTGACCTCACTTAAGAACATCTTAACTCTTTTCAGCCAAGCTACTGGAATGACAGTCAACCCAGATAAATCTTGTATAATCCTAAATCATTGCTCGGATGTTGAGATGCCCTCCCTCTTAAATATCATCCCATCTCAACAAAAGTATCTAGGCAAAGGCCTGAAGTATTCAGGTTTCTGCCTAAAACCAGATTGCTACAGAAAAGAGGATTGGAACTAGTTAATAAGGAAAGTGGAAGCCAGAATATCGATATGGGTAAATCGATTGCTTTCTAGAGGAGGGTGCCTGGTCCTGATTAAAGTTGTCTTGGAAAGCATTCGAGTATATTGGAACTCTTTTGTTACACTTCCAAAAGGAGTTCTAGACAAAATACAAAGGACATGTGCTCGCTTTCTTTGGGTTGGTAAAAAAATCACAAGGGGCATCCACTTGGCCTCCTAAAAGACCATTGCTACACCAAAATACATAAGGGGTTGGGGTTTCAAGGACATCAGGTCTTTTTCTCAATCCCTTGCAGGCAAGAATCTCTAGAGAATGGCACAAGGATCCTCACTATGGCCCAAAGTTATGAACTCTAAATACTTCCCCGATTTATCAGTAGTAGAGTGGTTTCGCTCCCCCATAAAATCCACAAGTGGGTTTATCCTCTATAAATATTTGGTCAAGGCCTTCCCCTTGCTAATATCCTGGATGATTTGATAGATTGGAAATGGAAGTAGTGTCAGAATAAGGGAATACCCCTGGTTAGGAGCGGGCAACAAGTATAAACTATCTCTCCCTCTTTTCGAAGCCTTAAAAGAAGCAAATGTCCAAACCCTCAAGGATGCATGCACTAGTCTCCCACATCCTAAGGGTAGATGGGTATGGAAGGACGCGACCACCTTAGGAGTCTCAGATGTTGCCTCAGAAGAATGGGAGGCTTTCATTAAATTACTCTGTGAAAACTCCATTACCTTAGCAGAGGAATTAGAGAACTCGCTTTGTTGGTCCTTAAATCCAAAAAATGGCTCGTACTCTGTCAAGTTGGACTACAAAGCTTGGATGGGAACTGGTCAAGAATTTCCTGGAAAGTGGTGTCGAAGCGCATGTGGAAGATGAAGGCCCCCCTCAGATGTAAAATTACTTTCTGGCTAGCCCTCAATAACAAATTTCTGACATGGGACAACAAATATTAAAGAGGTTGTCTAGGCCGAAACAGATGGCCACTTTGTAATTCAAATTTGTAATTTGTATCTCATCTTTTCATTTTTTGTCCTTATGCAAGGAAAGTAATGAAAACAATAAAAGAAAAAATCAAATCCCAAAGTATTTGGAACCAAGACACTTTGGAAGAGTTCTTCAGTTCATGGGTTCAAAATAGAGCGATAGCCCTCTATGCAGGCCTACCAAGCATAATGGTGTCTAACATTTGGTTGGCCCGAAACAGCTCGATATTCAAAGACATGTTCATTCCTCCAAAGAAAACAACCTCTCTCACCCTCAACATGGCTGAGGAATTCAAAGAAGCCCAGAAGCCTCAAAAGTCGCACTGCCCACTTCCCCTAGACATTGACTATTCTATCCCTTGGGGTTGTTTCGACGGTGCAATTCAAGGATTCCCACCAAGATGTGGGGTGGGATTGGTCTTGTACATCAACCAATCACACTATATACATATAATATACACACCAGGGGGAGGCACAAACAACATGATAGAATTGACAACTCTATGGTCTCTTGTGGAAGCAGCAAAGAATTTTTTTTTAACAAAACTTCAAGTTTTTGGAGATTCCAAAATGGCTATCAACTGGGCCAATGGTAAAACCACAATCCAAAACGCAAAAATGGCATCTATCCTGCGAGATATCAAACTCAGATTCAGGGCATTCGAAAGGATTTCCTTCCATCATATATTGTGTGAACTGAGCTCCATGTATGAAGATTTTGCTTTTTGTAAAAAAGCATCCTACATAGATAGACATAAAGTTTTCTTTTTGTAGTCACTAGCACAGTTGTGGATGAGAAAGGTCAGCGGAGACAAGATTTTGAACGTCTTGAATGTATTGGAACATGTATATTTCGATGAAATATTAAAGTTTTTTTTCCTACGAAAAAAAAAAAAAAATTGATTTTTTGTTACTACCTTTAAAATTTGGCAACAACACCATTCCATTAGTTCCACATGTGCATCATTGACAATAATTAACAAAAAAAAAATCTCATAGTATATATTTAGAGAAAAAAACAAACTTTCATATCGATTAGAGGGTACTTACAACAGAAAGAAATGGCAATGGAAAATATCTTTAGAAATAGATGGAAACAAATTCTACACACTAATATAGAACATGATATACTGCCTACATGTTGAAAGAAGTGAAAAAAATAATAGAAGTAAAGTATTAAAAACATTTTATTTTCCTACAAAAATTTACAAGACTTCAATTGAAAATTCATGGTTTTCCCAAGAGTAGTTTCTATTAATTAATCATCCATATGTAGTGAATATACCCAAAGAATTTGGATGCATAGTCATTGATTTGACGAAAATATTAAGAAAACATATTACATGTTCATGGAAAATGTTTATATTTAAGTGAAAAATATAAGTGAATGCATAACTATAATCATAAATTAGGCTACATTTTTTTTTTTAATGAAAATATGAAAAAATTTACCCTGAATTTCTTAAAAAAAAAATCAAAATTTAGACAAATTGGCGAAATTTCACTTAAAAAAAAGATAGTGGGACTTTGTTTCCATAGCGAATGACTTCCCTAACAAGTAGTGCCTCCATGCTTCTAGGAAATGTATAATTGCAGTCATCTCATTCTCATGGACAGGGTACCTTCATTCATGATCCTTTAACTTTTTGTTCTCATAGATCATTGGATGACCCTCTATGAAAAAAATTCTCTATTGGAAAATTTGAAGCGGTTGTTTCCACTTCAAATGACTGCTCAAAGTCTAGCAACTTCAAGACAAGTGTCGACACAAGTCTACACTTCAATTTGCAAAATCTTGCTTGGCACTTATTTGTCCAATTCCATTGTTTGTTCTTCTTCAACAAATCACTAAGTGGTGCCAAAATATTAGAGTAACCTTAAGCAAATATGTGATAGTATTTAGCCAAACCAAGGAAACCCCTTACCTCATGATTTGTTCTTGGTTCCTCCCAATCCTCAATTGCATGTTCATAGGATCCACGTAGATGCATCCTTGTCTAATCCAATGGCCCAAGAATGGATTTTTGATATGTCCAAAGACACACTTGGGATTCTTCAAGTACAATTGACATTGTCTTAGTGCCTCAAAGACTTCTACCAAATGCCTCTTATGGTCTTCCATGTTCTCATTGAACACTACAATTCATCTAGGTAGACAACGAGTGACTTTTCCAAGAATGGTCTGAACAGATTGTTCATCAAGGTGCAAAATATAGTTGAAGCATTGCACAACTCAAAAGGCATAACAAGAAATTCAAAACTGCCATACATTGTCATGCAAGCTACCTTCAGCTCATATCCTTCTGTAATCCTTACTTGGTAGTGTCCCTACCTCAAGCCCAAGTTTGAGAAAACATTGACCTTAGTCAACTTGTTGAGCAATCTACGATCAAAGATAAGGGGTGTTGGTTTTTTATGGTCTGCTTGTTTAATGCATGATAGTCCAACCACATCCTCAATTCTTGTGTATCCTTATTCTTTTGGAAGAGGACTAGTGTGCCATACATGGACTTAGAAGGCCTAATGAATCCAATGTCGATGAGCTCAATCAATTCTCACATCAACTCTTGCAACTTGGGTCTAGAAAGTCAATAGGGATCTCTAATTGGAGGCTACAACCTCAGTTCAAGCTCAATACAATGGTCAACAATACGCCCTAGGTGGGCACTCTTTAGGCAATCATAAAGCATCCAATATGCAAAATTTGTCCAACACATTGCAAGTGTTGGCAGAACAATTGTTCCCTCTCCACCCTCATCCACTTCTCCAATAATTATTGCAAAAAGTTGAGACTTTGGGCACCTAGTTTCCCTCTTCATGCTCAATGCATGTAATGTACCCAATACCTTTTCTGTGGAGGATACAAGGTACTTCTTGAAACACAAGTTTCCTTCATCTTCTTGCTCTAATGCCATTATGTAATATACTTAGTTGTTTAATTAGGCTAGAATCCACCTTGTATATCTTTGATACCATAATTTCCTCAAGGTCCTATTAGGAATCAATTATTGCGTGCAAGCATGATAATGCAACCTCTTGCAAACACCATTATATCATTCATAGATATAGATGCAGGTTTATACATGCAACTAAAACAACATTCAATTCATAATTAAACAACATTAATTCAACATAGTTATAAATAAACAAATACACTTATTTTTATAGGAATAACCACCAACTGGTTGTAGACGAAGGATATTCGACCCAACCATAAGTTCTCTATTGCCCATAATATTTTTGCAACAAGGCCACCCTCGAGCTATGACTATGAATCCACAAGAACAAAATCACTTATGGTTGGCTATAATACTCTCACACAACCCACTTTCCCATAATTTCACAATATATAACCTCCTATAGTAATCAAAATCGGTCGGCACTCTTTCCCCGTTAGCTTGCACAACCCAAGGAACATAATATCCTTTTCTTCCATGTAGTTCCTTAGGCTATCCCACTTCCTTCCTAGGCTACAACACAAATTGGCCAGGAAATCTCATTGTTAGTGACTCAAGGAATTCTTAGTTGTAATTCATTTTACAAAATGATAACCATTTCATTACAAAATCATAATTCCACATAGTTCATGACATTCATTCCCCATAATTTCATTACAGTCATAGGATGGAAACTTAGTCTTGGAGACAAGGTTTTCCTGAAGAATGATTGACCATTACCCCGACAACAACAACCCTTTGCATGACCAAAATCATGGGTTATATTTCCATGCCCATAGTTAACCACATGTCTTCATAAGAATCCCACATATCCCTCTTTGGAAACTAATCCCAACGTTGATATGACTTAGGATAACATAAGGAAAAATACTTAGGCTTAGGAATAAAGTAATATTATCTTACTCGGCCCCTTTTAGCCCTGTGAGCCCCCTTTCTCTCCTCTATTGTGGAATCATAGCCCCTCATGTTTTTCATCCCAGCTTGTGATGTATTATTATTATTATTATTATCCTTCAATGTACAATATTTACATATCACATCATTGAACTCTTAATCCATTCATCAGGTACACATATACATTGTTATTCTAGGGAACAAAACCGGGGTGTTATAATGGAACTACAATTTGCACCTTTTCTTATGGTTTCTTTGTTGTTGTGTGCACAACACAAGTCTTTCATCCACCAAGTATCACCAACTTGTCCACAAATGGAATGAGAACTAAATGCATTCTCCTTAGTAATTCCTACACATAATGACTTCAAAGTCATCCATATGCAATACTATTAAGTCTGCATGACTCTTCAATTTTTCCAATTGTATGTGTTAAATTATTTGCATGTGTGTGTGTGTGTGGAGGGGGGGTGGGGTGCGTCAGATTCGACGACTGCATCTAACGATCCCATCACCTATATGTGTGTACCGGGCGTTTCCAATGGGGTCAGGATTGGTCCCCCTTGGTTATGCAAAGCATTTGGTTCCCATGAAGCACCCCAAAATTTTTTGGGGGGTGCTTTTTCTATTTTAGTGTTTTTCGCTATTTTTAGCGGTTTTCTAAATTAATCTCAGATTAAAGGATTGGGGTTTTAGTAGCTGCAGAATACCTAAAACATTGTATATAATGTATTGTGAATGGTGAAATTAATAGAATGAAGAGTTGAGAGGTGCAACACCAAGGAAGGTTGGTTTTCTCCTGATTAAGGATTTCCAACGGAAATCTATGCGTACTATGTGTATGAACCATTGATTAATTTTTTCTTTGCTTAAGAATTTGTATGAATTGCTTTACTTCATAGGTTTAAAACTTAGATGTGGTATTAGAGCACGTTTTTGTCTTCAGGGGGATGCCTTTGTTGTTGAGGGTTTGGCTTAGTCTTGATAGATCAATTTTATCTTACGTCTGTGATAAACCTAGGTTCATTGGGAGCTTTGCAGAGGTGATTTGTGCGTTGAAAGTAAATGGCAAGAAGTTCTAGAATTGAGATTGAGAAGTTTAACAGTCAAAACTTTAATCTATGGAAGCTCAAGATGGGGGACCTTCTCGTAGACAAAGAACAATGGATCATTGTGGATCTTGGTACACAAAGTACTGGTACACAATATATTGGTACACAAAGTACCGGTACTCAATCTATTGGTATGTCGAAAGAATATTGGGAGAAGTTGGATAGAAGAGCAAGGCATGTGATTCGACTTTGCCTAGCAGATTCGATGTTACTAAATGTGTTGGGAGAATCTACAGCCAAGGAACTATGGGAAAAGTTGGGGAATTTGTATTAGTCAAAGTACCTGGTAAACAAGTTGTTTCTTCGAAAGAAGTTGTATCATCTTAGGATGGAAGATGGAGATTCTATGACAAAGCATCTAAATTCCTTCAATACTCTGGTAAGTCAACTTGTCTTGTTAATATTATGATTGCAAAAGAAGATAAGTGCATTACTTTGTTACATTCTTTACTAGAATCTTAGGATAATCTAGTTGTAGCAATTGGTAGTACCACTCAATCTACATTGAAGTATTAGGAAGTAGTTGCATCCTTGTTATAAAAAAAGATGAGGGAGAAAAGCACAGATAGTCACATCATAGATGCTTTATCTATAAGAGGTTGTCCCCAATATGGGAATACAAATAGGTCTTCGGGGGTGGGAGATCTAAATCTAAAGGTAGATTGGCAGACATAGTCGTCGAATCTTACATATCAACTCTAAGATCCCCTTTTATCTTGTACCACTAGATGGGAATCTTACTCGACGACTACGTCTAACGGTCCCATCACCTATACGTGTGTGTCAGGCATTTCTTGAGGGGGGGGGCAAGATTCACCCCCTAGTAACATGAAGCATTTGGCTTCGGGGCAGTGCCCCTGAATTTTTTATGGGCAGTTTTTTTCTATTTTAATGTTTTTCGCTATTTTTAGCAGTTTTCTAAATTAACCTAGGACTAAGGGATTAGGGTTCAGTAGTTACTGAATACCTAAAATATTGTATATATTGTATTGTGAATGGTGAAATTAATACAATGAAAAGTTGAGAGGTGCGACACCAAGGAAGGTTCGTTTTTTCCCGGTTAAGGATTTCCAATGTAAATCTCTTTGTACTATGTGTATGAGCCATTGATTAATTGTATGCATTTTTTTACTTCACAAGTCTAAAACTTACAATTTCCACAAGTCAAACACTTTAAGCAACTGCTCACAAAAACAAATCAAAAATCAATACTCTAATGTATTATGTAGTTAAAATTCTCAAAGAGGGAAACAATCCACGACCCTAGCCAATGCAACCACTTGAGGCAATATATTAATGAAAAAAAAGGAAGAATTTTACATAAGAGTTTCTCACAATTGATCATCAACAAATGACCCTCCATACTCTTTAAATAGATATCATGGATCGATCATGTGTTAAGCCATGGATCAATATAGTCATTAGTATTGACGAGAATATGAATCATTGGATCACTTTATGTCTAGAACATATCATGATGATCAGATTACATAAATACAAATGCATACTAAGGAAACACACTTTATGTAAAGACACATTAGACTAATTTGATCTTAACTAACTCCTAAGTGTCTAAATATCCTAACACCCCCCCTTAAGAACAACTCAGGATAGGATTGAAGGATTTACAAAGGTAACACAATAGGAGAAGGAAGGAGGCATTAGATCCTATCCCCCCTTAATGACAACTTCATGAACTCCTAACTTAAATCGAAGTTTGGTAAACTTTTCTTCTATGTGAGACTTTGTGAAAAAAGTATGCAACTTGATCATCTGTAGGGAAAAAGAGCACTTTGAGAACATGATCTTGAATAATATTTATAATGAAGTGCATGTGTAGCTCAATGTGTTTGTTGTGTTGATGTTGAACCTAATATTTGGCAAACCTAATGGCACTATGATTGTCACACCAGAGTGTGGTTTGATGTTGTTATTGTAATCCAAACTTTGAAAGGATTTATCGAAGCCAAAAGGCTTCTTGACTTGCATTAATTCTTACTCGATATTCCACTTATGTCGAAGAAAAAGAAAGAGCTTGTTGTTTCTTACAAGCCCAAGTGACATGCTTAAAACTGAGACTGAAAACATAACTTGCAATGGACTTGTAATCATTAGGGTTGCCAGCCCAATTAGAATCAGTGAAACCAACCAACAAAGGATTAATGTATCCCAAAAGGAACTATACCCTGGATATACTGAAGTATCATTTTTGCTTCTTTCCAATGGCTCACATGATGTGTTTGCATATATCAGGAAACAACAAAGGAAATATCAAGATGAATATGAGTCAAATATAAAAGGATACCAACTAACTCACGACAAAGTGGCATCTACTTTGGGTGTAGTACATGTGACAACAAGTTTGACTCCAGATTGGAAGGGAGATGGGGTTGGTTTACAATTTTCCATGTGAAAGTGTTGAAGAAGGTCACATGCATATTGAGACTGGGAAAGGGAAATTTCTTCCTTGGTTTGCAATACTTGGAGACTAAGGAAATCATGCAAATAATCTAAGTCTATCATTTCAAATTCTTTCTTAAGGTTGAATTTCACATGGTTTAAAAGTCTAGGGTCACTACCAGTGAGAATAAGGTCATCAACATAAGAACAAGTATTATGATATGGTTACCTACTTTATTGGTATAGACATTGGGGTTAGAATGACATCTAGAAAATTTGGTGTCAAGAATAAAGTTATCCATTTTAACATACCAAGCACGAGGAGCTTGCTTAAGACCATAGAGATATTTATTAAGGTTACAAACAAGGTTGAAGTCATTTTGAAAATAGCCATGAGGTTCTTCCATGAAAATTTCTTCTTGCAAATATCCTTGCAAGAAGGTGGATTTAACATTCATCCGATGGACCTCCCATTTATGTGAGGTGGTAAGGGCTAGAACAAGGTAGATGGAATTCATTTTGGCTACAATGAAAAGGTTTCATTATAGTCAATCCCTTCAACTTGAGAAAATCCTTTGGCAACTAACTGGGCCTTATGTCTTTCAACACTTCCATTTGATGCATACTTAGTTCTATACACCCATTTGCATCTAACAAGTTTTCTTCCTTTTAGAAGAGGTACAAGATCCTGAGTATTGTTAGCCATTAAGGAACAATATTCTTCATTCATTGTTATGTCCTAATCTAGATGGCTAGAACCTTATGCAAATGTTTTTAGATCATGAGTCTCTGAAACTTGAAACAAAATAGAGGAGTGGCTCACTATAACTGTGAACGTGTATAGTGTTGATTTGTAGGATCACCGACAAGATCACTAGTTGCTTCTCATATTGTATGGACCCATCTGAGAAGTGTTGGTGCCAATGCAGGTTCATATTCAATAAACCAATCTGGAGGAAGGTGAGCCGATGGAGGTGGATTTTCATCCTCATTGTCATCATTTGAAGAAGAAACTAGTATAGGATCACTAACAAAAAGTTGGGAAGAGAAGATGGTATGAACGCCAAATATGGCTCGCAAGCCGAAGATGGCACTAACATCGAACTAGGCTAGCAGAGCAAGATACTTTCATCAAACATAACATCTCTCTTAATAATAATTTCATTAGAATTAGGTTTAAGAATTCTATAACCTTTTACATCTCATGAATATCCAACAAAAAAACATTTATCACTTTTAGGTTGTAATGCTTTTCTTTTCTCGTCGGGAATGTGAGCCCATGCTTCACTACTAAACACACGGAAGTGGCTTAGATCTAGTTCAATTTTATTCCATGCTTCTTTTGGTGTTATATTTTTTAAATCCTTTGCAGGAGTGTGATAGGTCGAACACCTTAAGCAACCACTCAAAAAAATAGATCAAAGATCAATACACTATTGTATTCCATGGTTAAAACCCTCAAAGATAGAAACAATCCATAGCCCTAGCCAATGTGACCACTTGAGGAAATATATTAATGAAAAATAAAATAATTTTAGATATGATTTTCTCACAATCAATCATTAACAAATGACCCTATATGATCTTTAAATAGATATCATGGACCAATTGGGTGTCAAGCCATGAATCAATATAATCGGTAGTATCGAGGAGAATGTGAACCATTGGATCACTTTATGTCTAGAACATATCGTGACCATCATATTACATAACTACAAATGCATGCTAAGGAAACACACTTTACCTAAAGACACATTAGACCAAGTTTACCTTAACTAACTCCTAAGTGTCTAAATATCCTAACATGAAGCACTGCATGATCCAACTCTAAGTCTGAGTTCACTTTCCAACTCCTTCTTCAAGAACTTGCGTGAGCCACCATAATCCACCAATGCATATATTGTCTGTATATTGATGATTAGATCCACATAACAAAGCTAAACAAGATTTTGTCCTTGGTTTCCAACCAAGGTGCCTATTTGTTGCAAAGACTCCTGCAAGAAGGGTTTCTCCCTTCCATCTTCATAGAATTATATTTTGCACAACTTAAAAGTAAATGAATTGCAACAAGAAGAATAAGAGTTTTACTTCTACCTAAAGTGGCTCGCCAATGGGTATCATGCAATGCCATCTTCAAAAGGTCTATGGGGGAACGCTTAGGTCCAACTACACTTGAACCCAAGACACTCCAAAGTGTGTTCCTTGTTACTTATGTGCATTTTAACTCAGTTGAAATGCACTAAAAGGCATGGTGGGACACCCAACAAGGCTACTCTTGGATCGACCATGACCTACGACAACAACTTAGTATCATCCTTCACCTTCATCTGATCTCTAATGATTGTTGGCACTATTCCTAACAACTATTGATAGAGGGGTCACTCCAACACCTATGTTTCTATAGACTGCCTCAATGATTTCCCAAACCTCCCAAACAACTTCCTTGCCAAAAGTTGATGGCAAAGTTGTCTTGAACTGATCAAACCACCCTCCCAACCCACTGCCTCCTTCGGGAACATGGCAAAATGTCTCCAACAAGGTTCCAAAACCAACCTCTTGGAGAAGTTGAGCTATGATACCACTTGTCACAGACCTAAGAGTATTGCCCAAAATTGTTCTTTTTGTCATCTTTTATCTTGTGACACTGCCTTGTCTTAGCCATAGTGGCTTGACCAACATGTGCTTAATACAACCAAACTACGCTCCTTCACTTAAGGTTTTCCCATAACTTTTCCTTAAGATACAATATGTTAGATACATAACTAAGTCCAACGCAACCAAGTTCATCCAACAATAGGCACACATCCAATCATAGCCTTAAAACATCTCAACAATATTTATTCTTAGCAAATATTTCATTACTCAGCCAACACAAAGCAAAGCAAGGAACATAACATTACTCAAAGTAAAGTAACCACAATCCAAAAGTATAGGAAACACCCAAGGTGGATGTCTTAACTTTATTTATATGAAGAATGTTGCAATGTACAACAAAGGAGTGTGACCAACTACCTGCAACTCATTTACATATACTACAATTACACAAAGCACAATTGCCTACAAGAACTATCAATCTAACCCTTGAAGCAACCATGGGAATTCCTCCTACAGGTCATGTCTTCTTCTTCTTCTCACTTAGCTAATGCAATTCGCCCTACCGTGTCTAACCTTGAACTTAACACAAATTGTAGAGCTCCTTTTCACTAGAATGAATGACCAATCACTCATGCCTTATCGCTTTTGAGGCATCCTCATTTTATATGAGAATTTCCTTGCACTTGCAAGCCCCTTCACTCTAAGGTGGACCTAAGTGCCATCCATTAACTTTGCTTCATTGTTTGTTGATCGTCCGCATCCAACAAGTGTGCTCAACAATGCACCCAAGTGAGCTCGACTGTGTGCCCAAGAGCACCCGTTAGTGTGCTCAAGTGCATTTGAAGATAACTCTGATGGCTAAGGGATGTTTAGCCCCTTGGTCCACATGTTTGACTCGTCACCCAAGGCATCCCAACTTGTATAAATGCAACATTGAATGGTTCACCACTTTTTCCATTGATCGAGCGAGCAACATTTGGCATTGCAACCTTTTGTATCAACCCTCCATGCCCAGCTAGGTAGTGCACCTACTGTCATCTATAGGTAGAGGCCTTACAGTGGGTGGGTCATGTTAACTTATTGTAGTCACTAGGTTCAAAGGCATGCATAAGTAGAGGCTTTGAAATGATTCGTGCTAGTGAAACTACCAAAGGCATTTGATACTAACATTTACAACAATGAATATGAACAAGGAATGGTTTGTTCTAGTTCATGCTCAAAACATGTTTAGCTTATGCTTCTTCCAACATAAATGAAGCAACAACATGATACCATGACCATTAGGTCAAACGAGAAGTATGAATGAATTAAGTATCACAATAAGCAATATGAGTGTGATTTCCTAAGCACTCACACCTACACTCATGAAGGTGAACATAAATGAAAAGGTGTACTCATTGTTACCTATGCAAAAGTTATGGGCCACACTTTCTCCAATCAGAGGAAGCTATAGTGTATGGCCAATATCCATCATGTTAGGATGGGCTATATGCTTGGATTGCAACTGCTCAAGCAAGGGAAAGCAATAGAGTGAGGTCACAACCATTCAATGAAAATAAAGTGATAAGGCTAATTGCAATATGTTTGATGAAGGTAGGGCAATAAAATGGGCCAATGTTGAAGGCTTTAACTTACAAGGAAGGACAAACTAAGTTGTAATCCTTGAACCAAGGGAGGAGATGTTGCAACTCTTAGGAGGTATTTAGCGAGATAAGCAAGGTCTCTATTTTTAAAGAGAAACCCTAAGTCACATTATTTTTGATGAAGCACATAGGATAGGTTAGGGATTCCATGAAGCCCATGGGTAAGTAACATGAAAAAAATTGCTAATGTTAAGAGGAACAACCTAAAGCTCTTTGTCCTTCGACTTAAGCGATGTGATTTGGATACTAATAGGGAAGTTAACTTTCCTACATGATTTGACTAACATCCACTAGTGTGAGAGCTTTAACACTCATTTCCAATGACTTGGAAGAGAGTTAGAGTTCCTAAAACACCATTCACCTGAGGACAAAAGAGGGAGGGGTAGGACTATTTGCTAAAAAAATGAAAAAGGCCCTATATTCATATATGGGTGTGTTGTGGGGCCAACAATCCATCTTAACCCTGGATCAAATCCCTCGAGTGTTTACACCCTAAAAAGGATTTGTACCTTGAGAAATTTATCCCTCTCAACACTTAATACATTTAGGGTTAAGATAGATCCAAGCTAGTAATGAACACACATCACAAGACATATACACATGTCACAACCTAGACATAAAATAGGGTTATATCTAACAACCAAAATGTATTTTTCTAATCAACATATGTTGGAATTTGATTAAATATTTTTTTACGATTTGAATGAGATGATAGGTTTTTTTGATATCGTGTTTTTTTTTAATGAAATGTTAGGTTTTTTTTTAACATCACAAACATCTTCAACTATCTTGTTCCACTTAACGTTATTACACATTAACTATTACAAACTAAGTATACAAATATTGGAATGAAGAAACATACTATAAAATCAAACTAAGGATTATTGTCATGAAATTCAACTTACACATATTTTGGGTGAATGTGACACCAACCTAAATCTATTGTAACCCCAAAATTATTACATATATATATGGAGGGATTAAAAAAAAGGTATTTTTTTAGTTATTTAAAATATTTGGGTTAAAATGAAGTTATTCAAAATTATTTTAAAGAATAAAGTATTCCATTAACGTCCATTTAAACCAATTTATAAAATGTATTAAATATCTTTGGTAACTATGAACAATCATAAGAAATTATAAAAAAAAATTCATTTTATAATAATAATAATAATCTAATTTTAAGGTCATGATCAAGCTAGATATCAAATTGGTTTGTGGGACAAGAGACCCCCTAGGTATACATACCCTACCCGCTCTTGACCTTTTATAGGAGGAAACAAATGTTCTTAACCATTAGGCCGAGATGCATTTTTTTCTTTTTCTTTTTAAGTGGTTGAATCTATCATAATTTTTTGGTAGTGAGAACAATAATCATTGACTTCTATCCACTAATTTGGGTTGACTTGTCACTATTATTCAAGGAAAACTATACCACTTGAAATAATTCACTAGTGGTCCATAAAGGGAGTTATGTGGTAGAATTTTATGTTCAGAGATGCCTTTGGATCTTGGGTCATTAACATGTTTCCCTATATTCAGGGAAGACAAACTCTTAACCAATCAAAAACAATTATAGGTCTCACTCCAAGACCAAAAACAATTTCAACCTAAATAATATTTAGAAGAAAGTCAATGTCCTTTGTGGTTATCATTGAGACTACTTTTAATGAAGTCATATATCATTTAACTTTTTCTAATAACATCTAACCTTAATCTCATATTTACAATTACAATTTAACCTCTCACGCCAAAAAAATACACATTCTTACATATTATATAATAATAATAATAATACTGCCATGCCAGATACCAAAATGGTGTATGAGACCCCCTTGTTTATGGGACAAGGGACCCCCTCTGATTTTACTGCTAAAGTCTACAGATTTCTTAACCATCCAAGGAGGAAACACATGCTCTTAACCATTAGGCCCACTCAAGTTGTATAATAATAATTACATTACATAATACATATAATAATAATTGCATACAAAATACATATAATAATAATTAAATTTTACATTACAAAATACATATAATAACAAGTGATGCATGGAAGCGTAGTCCCTGCTGGATTGGAATGGGAATAAATGCATAGGTATGGAGGGACCATGGGAGAATAAGAAGCTCGAAGTACCGGAGACACATGGAAACTGCCATGGACACGTGACAAGCAACAGGCAGGACAGGTGGTATCCATGTAGAAAAGGACATGTGGCCCTCTGCGACACGTCAACCATAAGATGTTAGGCTGCTACATGACTCCGAGAGAATGTCACTCTAGGATTTTTCCTTCCAAAACAAACACAATTCCCCCAAAGCCCGAAGCCTCGAAGAGTCAGAGTCTTGAATTCCTGAATTAGTTAATGATAATATTATATTAATATCGGGTCAACAAGTAATTAGCGAGAAAGTCACTTTGTGAGAAATTTGTTCTGTCGCTAAATATGGCCAGGGGATTTCTAAAATTGGCAGGTCGGTAAAAATTTAGCAGGGACGCTAAAGTGCCAGGGTCGCCTAGATGGCACAGTGGAAACTGATTGACGTCTCACATTCATTTCGGAAAGAGAAGGCGCTTGAACATTAATCTCCTAAAGCAATTATGTCATTGAAACCATTTAGTTTTTTAAAGTATTCTCATTCTAATTATACTGTGTTTTGCATAATCCATCTTGCTTTTATTTTCTTAATACGATTCTGTAATTTTTCCTATTACCAGTAGTGCAACAGATAGCTACTAAAAAGCACAGATATCCCCATCACATGTAACTTGATATATTGTTGAATTCCGACTTGCCATGTTGGAAATTTTCGTTCCTATGTTGTAGGTTTTATCTCTTTAATGTATTTATGAAATTCATTTATAATGATCTTTGTATACCTCCAACTGACTTTCATCCCAATATTTAGAGTTAAGTTCTATTTTCATAGTCAATTCTCTAATTTTCCCATGGACAAAGTAAGCAACATCCATTTCATTCTATTAAATAAATCATCTGGCTTGTTTGTCTGTATATGTGTTAGGATAAATAAAGTTGTATGTGGTGGCAAAGAAACAAATATATATATTTTTTTAAATGTGTTCAGTGTCGAAGATTCTTTGATCTTCTTGTGTGACCTTTGTGTTTGCTAGTTTTTTCTATATATTAACACACAACTAACACGATTGTTTATTTTCACGAGTTTTCATCTCATTGAAGTTAATTTAAACTGTGTGAAAAGAAGGTGTTGACACCGAGGAAGATGCCCTTTTCCTGAAACTTTTCTCCATGAGCAACTAGCCCACTTTGCAGAGGTTGATCTGCAATTTCTCTCCAGGAAGAGGGCATCTTTGTAACATGCCTATCCAATTGAAACATTTGTAAGAACTGAAATATTTGTAAGATGCCTATGACAGTTCAGTATAGTACCAACTGATATATTTGTAACATGTCTATCCAGTTGATTGTTTTTTTGGCAATGATACAAAAATTTGAAGGTTTTTATTTCTACGGATATTCTTGCAGATGTATTTACAAGTCTGTTGACCCTTGAATCTGTTAGGACTGAAACGACAACCTAACGAGGATGTCAATCCTATTACGTTTTTATAGATGTGGTACTCCTCTTTAAGTTTTTTCTGGGGTGTGTATAGTTCAAATGTGGGTACTTAGAGAAAGTTTTTCGTAATGACTTAAAGCAATACAAAATGATAGAAAATGTTTTTTTTTGTTTTTTGAAATAAAGGTTACTGGAAAATAGGACCAGGAATCACACACATTAAACATTCAAATTAAATAAACACAATTTCCTGACATCCAACAAAGTTCAAGATAAAAAATTCTGAGCACATAAAAATAAAAGAAGATAACTGACATGCATAAAGAGAACTAACTTTGCATTCTGAAAACAAGGTTACAAGGCACCGTCGAGATTGTTCCCAAAGTAGTTTTCTTTGAAATTTCTCAAAAAATAATAATGTTTGTTACATATTCCTTGAAATTTAAATGTGTTTTTCATATAGACTGGGATTGGGGATCCTGCAGACCATAAAAGAAATAAGTACAAGAAATAGGACTATAGAAAGAAGAAGTGGGAGACGGTAGAGAGCAAGACCTGAAAAGAAGAAATTGGAAGTTATCAGTCTTTGGTTGGACATTTCTATTTAAAGAGGTGGAATAACTGGATTGATAAAGAAAGCAGGATATGATCAATATAGACTTACTATGATGGTATCTCTCTCCCCCTTTGCGATTTGCTTGTTGATGCCTTTTTATTGCTCTTGTCGACGGTTACTAGAATCGTGACAACCGCTTGTTTCCTTTCAATGATGAGCTTGTCGATTGCCCTTTGGAGCCATTCTTCAATCTAGATTCTCATGGGGGCCATGTTGATCTCATGCCGGATTTTTGTGTTGAAAATATCAGTTTCTAATTCCCTTAGATCGATAGAAAGATTATGAAAAGCCTATTTAATTTCTTCATTTTGTACTGAATAGTCCACTAGCCAGTCTTCCACGTCATCCTCATCATATTCAAGGATGTCGTAAAAATTTTCTAAAGACAACCCCTTAAAAATATCAACTTGTTCATCGAAGGCTTGCTTGGTTAAGGACAAGGAGTTGAGGATTAATTTGGGGTCTTGGACCTTGTTGGTACTTCCAACTAAGTCTATTTCGGTCATCTTTCTGAATTATTCTTCTTTCTTTGACACAGCTTGTTCACATAATAGGACAATGAGATGTAGTTTCTTAAATTTCTCTTTCTAGCATGCATTTAATTGTTTGATCCGGTTTGGGGAGGGGAGATCTTCTTCTCTTCTTCTCATTTCTGTCATGTTGGTGACATTGATGCCAAAAGGGACGACCATGTCTAGATAGAAACCTTCTTCATTTTTAAAATCCGCCTACAAATATTCCTGGAAGTCATGTGCCCTTGTTCCAAAGAAAGCTATACTTTTTTATGTTTCCCGGGCTTGAGTAATTAGCTCCATTCTTTTCTTGATATTATTCTCCACATAGCCTCTACACGATGTGAGGAGGCTGGAGGATCCTTTTAACTTGGTTGCAGGAGTGGCAGGCATGGTTATTGCTAAAGGGTTGGCAAGCAATGGGATAGGAATCAAAGCTTCCTCCAATTCCTTGATTTGGTCCTTCAGTCTGGCATTCTCCGCCTCAAGGCCTCCAATGGAATCATCAAGAGCATCTCTAGTTTCTTGGTGAATTCAGGAGATTTGGGATGGCTACATGTTCCTAAGGTTAATCTCTAAACGAGAATTCCTTTTCTTATTTCTTACATCTCTCTTTTCAATAATTAAATTTTTAGATTCACTATAAAAACAATGCTCTGGAATATGAAGGATTCATCTTCATCAAAAATCTCGGTCTCAACTATTTCCATTAGGGGATTATGGTGGATCGCGTCCCCAGGATGATCAACGTTGCGGAATACGTTATCCAGATCAATCTCAAGTTCCATGTCTTCACTTTCAATTACACGCTCTTTCGCTTCTTCGACAACGTTTTTTCTCTTCTTCCTCACGGGAAGCTTGTGAGAACTATCAATTTTACCCCGAGGAGGGTTCTTATCTCCTCCTCCGTTTGAAGAATTGTGGGTTGTTTTCTTACTGGGGTGGGCCTTTGGAGCGATTCTCTAGGATGTCGTACTCTTGGGAGTGGCAACTGGGGATTGGACACTCTTCTCACCGGGGCCTTTTCCTTGTTGTTTGTACAATTCATTAGTGCTTTGCAATGTATCTAGGTTGTCGACATCAAGAGCAGGAGTGTTCTCGTCATTGTCTCTATCTTCATTCAGGAGTGTATGGATAAAAGAATTGTTGAAGCCAACTGCTAGTAATTGTTCTACAAAAATCCCATTAGGGTCGAACCCTCTCATCCTTTCAGCATATCTTAGGTTCAAGTTGTTGAAATGGCCTGCAAATTCGTCAATCTTATTGACGTTCCTGAACATGAAGTCCCCGAATTTCCAAGGCAAAGGAATGAACTGCTTTTTTCTCTTCTCATGGAAAAAATGCAACCAATAGTTGTATTTCCTTGTTATTTATGTAACAAACATTATGTCTGTAATGTGACATGGAAGGAAAGCAGGATTTTCCTTGGAGCCAAAAATTATTATTACACTGTAATTATCCATTTGTTCAAGTGTCCCCTTCTTGTCCAAAAACTTGGTTTCCTGGTCAAACATCCAGGGAGCATCCTTTCCTAACAATAAATCTTTGAAAACTGAGACAAAGTCATTAAAAACCTCATAAAAACAATAGGAGGCATTCTACCTCCACAAGGCATGGTACCAGAAGGTTACTGGGTCGAATTTACAGTTTGCCTTCTTGGACACGGACAATTTTGGAAATGGACAACAATGTGTTATCGCGAAAACCAAGTGGGATGACATATAAAATTTCTTCTCCTGTTTGAATCAGGACAATTGGAAATAGATTTCAATGGAAATCAGCTTCCCCCAATAAAAAATGGCTTGTTCCTTGACTGTGAAATACAAAATATAAAGAATCATGTGTGAAATGCTTATTGTGGATTCCTTGTTATTATTGTAAACAACCAAGCAATTTCTCGGAATGGATTTCTAAAAAAACTAGCCTGCAACCTTGTGATATCTTTAGGAACTGTCGTCGTGTCTTCCAGGAACTCGGGTAAGAGGTCTAACCCGTTATCATGTTTTTTTAGGAACTCCTTGCAGTCTTCTCCTTTGAAGGTCAATGTTGGCTCCGATAATCTCAACATCTTGTGGGAGACCTGAGGTGACAAAGAAACATGAGAGTGGTCCTGCAGTGGAATAATTCCTTGGCTTGAAATGTATCTCTCGGCGCACCAAGAGACCACCTCCTTACATTCAAAGACTTCAGAGGCACAGACTGCATGAGCAATTCCATAGGTCCAAATTACTTCGTTCTGGGCGGAAGGGAATGAGTAGTAAGAATATGTCTTGGACCACTGGAAGTTCGGGTCCTCACGCCCGAAAATGTTCACTGTATCTCCACATAAATGTTGTAGAGTTGCTGCCATAAGCTGACGAGAACGTTTGTTTTCTCCAAACAATGTTTGAAATGAACAATCGAAAGGGATAATATAACCCTCCATAAATCTTGGTCTAATGCGTGTGAATGGGAGATCTCCTCGAGCCTTTTGCTCATTAATGACAATCTCTACGGTTCTTCCATGATGAGTTGTTAGCATTAAAGCTTAGAAATTGCATACTTAGAAAGAAGTGTGAAGGTGGCGGGCACGACGAAGAGAAATTAAGGATTGGAGATTTTGTGAACCCGACAACCCGTGAAAGACATTCCATGATGTTTGAAATGAACACTCAGAAGGGATAATATAACCCTCCACAAATCTTGGTTTAATGTGTATTAATGGGAGATCTCCTCGAGCCTTTCGCTCATTAGTGACAATTTTTATGGTTCCTGCATGATGAGTTGTTAGCATTAAAGCTTACTAATTGCATATTTAGAAAGAAGTGTGAAGGTGGCATTGATGGGGAAGAGCGATTAAGGAATGGCTAAGTATGGAAAGCAGTCGGTCGAGCTTCAAAATAGGGTCACAAGGGATACTCAGGAGAGGTGAGGGCCCGATAGTCAAATTGTATGTCTCAGAACTTTTGGGTGCAAAATGTGTAACACGGAAGAGGGCATGATGGGGTAGTCCAACGGTCAATTTGTATATTGCGGAACTTCGAATGTTGTTTGAAGGTCACGAAACAATGGAAGCGCAATCTTGAGCTTGCCTGTCCAGGAACCCACAATAAAAAAAGTGGCTAAGTATGGAATTGGGAAACAGTCAGTCAGACTCGTTTTCGCTAATATATTGAAATTTGTAACGGATATCCCATTACCTGGTAAGATATTTTCTACATGTTTATGGACAAGTTGTGAAGGGATAGTGAGTGTGATTGTCTCCTCGAACCTTTAGCTCATTAATGACAATCTTTATGGTTGTTGCATGATGATATGTTAGCATTAAAGCTTACTAATTGCATACTTGGAAAGAAGTGCGAAGGTGGTGGGTACGGGGAACAACGATTAGGAATTGGAAATTTCGTGAACCCGCCAACTCGATGATACGCGAAAGAGATTCCAAGAAATGGCCAAGTATGGAAAGCAGTAGGACGAGCTTCAAAATGGTGTGACAAGGGATCCTCAAGAGACATGAAGGCCCGACGATCAAATTGTATGTCTCAAAACTTTTGAGTAAAAAATGTGTAATAGGGAAGAGGGCATGATGGGGGAGCCCGACAATCAATTTGCATATCGCAAAACTCTGGGTGTTGTTTGTAGGTCACAGAACAATGGAAGTACAATCTAGAGCCCGCCTGCCTGGGAATCTGCAATAAAAAAAAAGTGGCTAAGTATGGAATGGGGAAACAGTCGGTCGAAGTCGTGATATAAAAGCATGAGTGGAAATGTGAATCCATGAGTCTGCCAACCCGCACACTTAGAAATTTTCAGAAAAAACGACTAAGTAACCAAAAAGAGAAAGTAGAGGGAGAAAAGAAAAGGGAATTCGGTTAAGTATAGAAGAGGGAAAAAAAGGGGATACAAGAGAGTGGGAAAATAGAAAAGGAGAGGGCAATTTTCAGAAGCGGGAATTGGTCTCAAACAAGCTCCATTGTTGCAAAATCATCATTTTCTAGTCCAATATTTTATCCACATACTCGTTTTGTATTGTGCTTGTATCATTAAAAAGGGTGTGAGCAAATGCAAATATCAATTATAACTTGATTTTTGGCTATAACTATGTATAGTTGATTTATAGGCGCTATTGATGTTTGCATTTTGTAGATAATAGTTGGTTAGGATAATTTTGCATTCTTACTGTGATAAGGCCTTAAAAAAACTAGAATAAGTAACATTTTTTTCCAATTCAATTCTCACACAAAAAAAATCTCTGATCCCATAATAATCATCTTTGTTGATCCGATAATAGGGAGGTTGATTTGGTAGATTGGGCTATTGGTCATTTCAAGCAATTGGGGTGCATCAGCGAATGCTTTGATGACGATTTGTCTTTATTGCAACTCGTGGGAGTAATTGTTTTTTTGATACATTGTTTAATGCCTTGAAATATTATTTTAAGTATTAAACTTCTTGCAGCAGATTATTCATTAAATGGTTTGTTGTTTCCCTCTGTTTTTACCTCTATTATTTCACTTGTCTGTCATTACTCTGCTACCAGCCAAGGAGAACCCTCATCCATATCATCTTGCCAATTTGACCATGCTTTTATCTTGGTGAAACAACCCTCTAACTCACCAACAAATTCAAAAGAACGACCATTCCAAATTTTCGGTGGCTTGGCTCTGCCCTTTAGCACTCAGGTGCAGACTTTAGGAGAAGTAGTAACTATGAAGTCAATTAAATAGCTCTACAGGATCTTCAATCAAAGAATAGAGAAATTGATTCATAGTTATACTTTCCAGGATGTGTTTGCATAAGAGAAGCATCGAAAAGCTATTGAGAAATGAATTCAGGGTTGTTGAAATAAACTTATTGTACTGTCAACTTGACCGTAAGTATAACAACGACGAACTTGAATTTTAATATTGTGGTTGATTTCATAGCCCCATTTGACTTCAGCTAGCATGTGAGATCGGAAGAGC
>CBVK0100154769.1:0-26915 GCA_900067695.1 Picea abies
TTTTTTAGAGAGACAATCATCCTCTTCCCTGTCAGAAGTAATACTTCTCTTCTGGATCTAGTTCTGGTCTCTGTTGTTGCAGTTTGCAGCCTAGGTATAACCTCATATTAGCTTGTTTTTAACAAAGTTTTCTTGCATCTTTTTCTATCAAGGTAAGTTTCTGTGTCTTCAAGGGATTCTGGTTCTCAATACCAATATTCCCTACCATTGCTTGATTGCTTGTTTTTCAATTTTTGAGGAGTTGCAGAGGTGCACGCGGCCTGTAGTGGGCTTTCACGTGTGCACACATGCCCTGGCCTTGCACAACCCACGTACATACGCTGGCTATTGAACTGTCAATAGCGTACCTGTTGAGAAAATTCTTTTTTTTCAGAAGAGGCAACCATCCTCTTCCCTATTAGGGGTCACACCTCTCAGGTATTTTCTTTATCTAGTTTGGGTCTCTATCATAGAAGTCTATATATTAGGTTTCATTACACATAGCCTTCTTTTTCATTAAAATTTTTCCTCTATTTTTCTGTAATAGGGTTTTTAGACAAGTTTGAGAGTCTGCATAAAATAACTTGTGTGTTATTATCAGTAACTCATTGTGATCTGTGCTTAGACCATAAGTCATTTCTTGGTCTTTACTTGTCGTCATTTTTCCTTTTTTTTTCTTTTTAAGCATCAAACAATAAAAAAAAAAAAACTTTTATTTCTTGGTTTTGTTAAGTAGTTGGTTGTTTGCATTAATCATCAGGAAAAAGATTGCTTTCATAAGTTCTTGATTGTTGAATTAGGACAATAAGTAGCTCGTAGTCGAGTGAAAGCTTGTTTTGAGTTTTCTGTTATAAGATCTTAGAAAAAAAGTTTGAAAAGTTGGTTAAAGAGTTTGAATGTGCAAAGTTGAATTTGTGAAGAAGTAATTTGTTTCCAGTTTCATTACATGTTTTTCTGTTTCGTCTCTAAAAAATATCAGTAGTTTCATTTTTTGTTCCCTTTGACTTCAGATAACCACTAAAATTAACGATTAATTAAAATCAACTAGAATTTATGTTTGTAGGGTCCATCAACTAGTCTAGGCTAGAGCCTTGATTTAGGATTGGAGAGGAAACTCTTCAAGGCTGCACAAACAAACATAGGAGTCTATGCTAGGGAGTGTTAAAAGTCTAGTATCATGAAAGTTATTCAGGACACCCCTCTAACATAGGGTCTAAACATGAGGTCATGTACAAAAAGGTAGTGGATATAATCCCTCCAAAGATGGGACGAGCGTAGTGGGGAATGCATATAGAGAGCTTATCTTGGGATTCCGTTGATCTCATTTTCCATGGAGCTTCATGGGTCTTGAATCCATTTGAGGTCCTCAGTCATCTTCTGAAACACTTTCTTTTGATACCCTTGATAGGTTTCAGGCTTGATACCTTGCTCACTGTGGTCCACCCGACTTTCGATTGTACCCGCCTGGTGACTGTTTGCATGCTGGCAACCTAGTTTCATATCATTCTTGTGACTTACACAGGTGACTGCAGTACCTAAGACAGACATCGTGCCACACTTTGCAGAGTATAAACAGAGGGTGCTTCCATATTCGAGTTCCACTTGTACCGGTAAGTTGCTCTAGTGTTAGTTGTTGTAACTGTTCTTCCAACTAACTAGTGACTACTTGTTTATCTCATAGGAGCTTTTTCTAGTGCGTGCTAGTTTTCAAACGATTATAGATAGCCCTAGTGTGTCTTTTATATTCTCACACAGTGGAGGATTAGGAGTTCCTCCAGTCACGAAGGATTTTGGGCTTGTCGTTGATTGACCTTGAACCCCCCCTCGCCACCGCTAAGGCGAAAACTAGACTAGCAAGGGTCTTTTGAGACAAACCGGTTACAGGAAACTATGATCGACCTAGCTTCGAGAGAAGAAAATTTGATTCTGGAGGAGCCAACCATATTAGACCTTGGAGAGGAAGCTCTTGGTCCATACAAACCTCCGAACACTGATCTATCAATGCTCGTCGTCGTACATTTTTGTCCCTATGACCACTTGATAGTGTCTCAAGTAGCAATGGAAACCAACACTGCTACTTCTTTAGGGACTACTCATATTCCCTCCACAATTATCACTACAGGGGGTGTTCCACCTTCTAACCAACCATCGCCAGTCTAGGACACTATCGTCTCGACTACTTCTACCTCAGGCAATGGTATGATTCCATCTATGGTGGCGATCACTACTCCATTTACCCAGAGTGTGACAGGCCCTCTGTTCTCATATGGGATGCCTGGATTTAGTAACAATATTGTACTTTCCTCCTCCAATCTACAGACTTTAGATCTAGGGGCACGGATTTCCAACTCTCCTAATAAAGGATCTATTGGGGGCACTTCAACACCCTTTATCGCTTTTCCTTACAGTGGGAGTCATATACCCCCTTCGTCACCCTCGTTCGATGGTGTTCATCAACACTCCGTTGGGCCAAGCATAAACTTGTTTGGAGTAGGTAGTCAAGAACTCCCTTTTTATAACATGTCGGTTGGTTCGACACCATTCTCTTTATTCGGTGCATTTGGTCACAATGATTTCTCATCATCTTCTATCTCGGCTGGGGGAAACCTTGGTTATGGAAAACCACATACCGTACAGGGTACTATTCCTGCACAGGGGGAAAAATTAGGAATTCCTTCCTCACAAGGACCTTGGAATCTGTGGTAGGGACCAGTTCCCTTGTCAGTGATGTTGATCGGGGGAAAACCCTTCCATACCCAGTGGAATCCTGGTCAATTCTCAGCACCTATGCCCATCGGATGTACAAGGGGAAACCATTCCCAAAATTCTTGGAATGTGATGCAAGCCCAACCCTTTACGTCCTATTTTGGGCTTTATCTAATGATGCCTCCACAAGTGAAGAATCTGTACGCTATTCATGACCATGTTTATTACCAAATCCCTGGCCAACAACCTAAATTTTCCTAGAAACCTGGTGCCAGCCAAACTCCAGGCCCCTTTTTCCCTGGTTACAATCCACAACCCAAACTGTCGTTTCTAGCAACCCTGCACTTGCCAGACTTGAAAAGGTTATTAAACAACCTCATCTATCATGATCCTAGTTGGCCTCCTATGCCGACCAAGTTGCCTTTGGGAATTCCAAAGTTTGAAGCCAAACCTATTGAATATCATGGTGATCACATGACTACCTTCCACTTATGGTTCTCCTCCAACTCTTTTAGAAATGACTCCATCCAGTTGTGATTGTTTCAATGCACTCTCATAGGGAGTGCTATGAAATGGTACATCGATCTTGACCACTCATGATAGTATTCCTTCGGTGAATTGGAAATGGATTTATTAAACCATTTCCAATTACCTGTCAGATACGATGCCCACACTGAATTGCTGGCCAATTTTTAGAAGACAAAAGTAGACCATATCTCGGATCACATTCAAGAATGGATACGTCGGAAGAGTTTGATAAAAATGCCAGTCCCACCATCATTCCTGGTAGAGTGGTTCCTTAAGTATTTGGTACCCCAAGTATCTAAATACGTCGCAACATCGGGGGTGTTTTCCTAGGAAGACGCGATAATGAGAGCTCAACAGTTAGAGATGATTTACTCTCAGTTTGGTTTACTTTACGAAATTTTTCTAGACGCACCGAGGTTAATACTTGACAAGACCAAAAAGAGTTATGGACCACATGTCGATGGCATTATTGGTTCAACCCAAATGAATCTCACTAATCCATTGTCAAATCAATTGAAACAACTTTCGATACAACAAACAACGGCCAACTAGACCACTGGTTTGGTTGTTCCCCCTACCCAAAAGTCAAATGTACACAGTGTGAAAACAACAAACCCAAAGGCCACCCAACAACTTTACAGAAAGAAGAAACAACGAAAGAAGGGTAAGGGGGATAAGAAACCCACCGATAATTCTAGCGGGGGAGACACTAAAAAGAATAAGTTGAAGTATCCTTATAATATTTGCAAGGAGGACCACCCGACACATCAGTTCCCTCAGCTTGTGGAGGCCCAGAAGTTATTGGAACAACAACAACTTGTTGTGTTAATGAACCCATTTCCACATGGGAAAAACCTAACCCAAGCCTCTTTGAGCGCCGAGGGGGTCAGTCAAGGGACCCCCCCATCTTCAAGAAATCCTTCATCCATGAATGCATACATGATGAAAGGTAACGTTGACATAGCCACTAGGACATGTGACTATGAAATGCCAAGCACCTCTGAGAAGAGTAAAGAAGATAAAAACGCATCTCTTCCCCTTCATATTGAGATGAAATTGGGTGAAAAAATGATACGCATCCCAAAAGGTGTGTTCAAGAGAGATTCTCACAATCTGAATGCAAGGGCCACCCAGAACTACTACGTGGTGGAGGATTTGTCACAAATGCCTTGTGCAATGTCTTCTTTGGAAGTCCTCCAGAGTTTCCCTTCCTAGAGAAAGGCCCTGTTAGCTACCTTAGGATCTACTGAGACTTGTAATCTAGGAACGATCATGCTTGATATGACTGACTTAAAACCTCATCTTCCTTACCACGTATCTTTTCAAATAGTAGTGGCTTACACCACAAAAAAAATTACTTGAAACATTTTCCACATAGTGGTTGATGAGGGTGCCTCGACATGCGTGATGTCTTTGGCATGTTGGAAGGCCATCGGCCAACCTATTTTTTCTCCATCACCTACTCTTCTTATGGATTTTGATGATCATTCTTTCCAGCCACATGGGATCATCCCCTCCTTCCCTGTGCAGTTAGGGGGGAAAACTGTGTGCATCAAAGTTAAAGTGGTCGATGTGTCTTTCAAATACAATCTCTTGTTAGGAAGGAGTTGGACCTAAGCTATGCAAGCAGTGGTCACGACATTTTTTTGAGTCTTTCTATTTCCATACGAGGGCCAGATCATGACCATTGATCAATTATCCTTCCTTCATCCTGACCCTTCATCGGGAGTCTCCATGGTCCCGATGATTGATAACCCTCAACCCTACATTTCCAACATAGGGGTTGGTTTGTGCCCACCTTTGATGGGTACTTTCGACTACCTGCCACCTACTGGCAATGTCCATTTCATGTCGGTTGTCCCCGACCAACCTTGGGCCGAAAATTTTCAACTCTTGTAATTTCACATGATGTAATTTTATGATTCGTGGACTCTTCCTTCCCCATCAAACACAATGGAAGGGACAGAGCACCATGGAATGTCCATGCCTCTGTCCATGACAAAATTTGAATACTCAATTATTCAACAAGTTTCCGCCAACCTTGAGCCAACTCTCGCACAAGAGTTAGATCCGGTGCTCAATCCTATTTTCTCTCAAGGTTCCCTTGTTGATATAGATTCTTTAGACTTATTATTTCCCTCAGACGATGTGATTATTGAGGAAATCACTTGTATGAACTGACCCTGGGATGATCTTCATCATAGATCTTACTTGATCCCAGAGTTAAGATGAATTGAATTAGGTGAATTCACTCTGACTATGATTGGAGATAAATCTTGTCTTATCAATCCTTTGGCAATGCACATAGTTTATGATGAAAAAAATATGGCAAAAATAGCTGAAACAATACCTATCGACATCTCCAGAACCCCTGGCGTCATGGAGAATATCTTCGTCAGAGCGACCTACTCCCTCGAGGAGATTCAAATCTACATAGATTTATTTAAAGAATTATGCGATGTGTTTTCTTGGTCTTATGAGGAAATGCCAGGCATAGATCCAAGAATCGTCGAACATGAAATCACAACTTATCCCGGTATTAAGCCTATCCGACAGAATCTTTGTCCAGTCAATCCTAAGAAAGAAACAACCATTAAGGATGAATTAGAGAAACTACTTGAATCTACTTTCAACTACCCCGTCCAATTGACTCAATGTGTGTCGAATCTTGTGCCAGTCAATAAAAAATAGGGTACGATTCGTGTATGTATGAAATTTCATGATCTGAACAAGGCCTGCCCAAAAGATAATTTCCCCATTTCATTTATAGATTAGATAGTCGATGAATGCGCAGGTTGCAAATCCTTTTCTTTCATGGATGGTTTTTCACGATACAATCAGATACAGATCAAACCTGAAGACCAACACAAAACCACTTTCATTTGTCTGTGGGGTACATTCCCTTATCAAAAGATGCCTTTTGGTCTAAAAAATGTTAGAGCTACGTTTCAGCAAGCCATGCATTTTTCTTTCCACGACCTCAAACACATAGTTGAGGCTTATCTCGATGATTTAGCGTCACGATCTCCCAAGAGAGATGATCATCTGGCACACCTCTGACTTATCCTTGAATGGTGTCGCTACTATTGACTCCACTTGAATCCAAACAAGTGCACTTTTTGCGTCACATCGGGTCACCTGCCAGGTTTCATCGTTTCAATAATAGGGATCATGGTCGATCCTCTAAAGGTTGAGGCAATAGTTCAGTTGCCTCCCCCGTGCACCATCCCTTGGCTTCAAAGTTTTCAAGGAAAAGTGAACCTTTTACGGAGTTTCATCGCAAACTATGTCATGATCACAAAGGGTTTTATGCGTTTATTAAAGAAGGATGTTCCTTTTCATTGGGACGAAGCCGCTCAATGCTCTTTCACAGCGTTGAAATGCAGCCTCACATCTACCCCTCTTCGTTGGCCTCCCAATTATAATAAAGATTTTTTATTGTACTTGGCCACTGCAGAGTCGAACATCGATATGGTCTTAGTTTAGGAGGATGATTTTCTCTCAGAATACGTGATTTATTACTTGATTCGAGGCCTAGTTGGCCCGAAAATCAATTATTCCCACATTGAAAAACTTGCGTTGGTAGTAGTCCATGCTGCCCAACGGTTCCGTCATTACATTTTGTTTCACAAGACCACCATCACTATCATTGTGAATCCATTTCAATACGTATTGAAACAATGTGTAATCAGAAGAAATATCAATAGATGGATAGTTATCCTCTAGGAATTCGACTTGGAGTTCATTTCAGAGAAATCCAAAAAGTCGATGGTCTTTGTGGAACTCATATCAGAAATTTTGATCAAATCAGGTGATGTTATACCCGACGAGTCGCCTATGAAAGGAGACATGTTTTTTATCTCATCTTTTGACCCTTGGTATGGATATGTGCTTGTCTATCTATAGACTTTGAAGTTTCCCACCTCTTCTTCTCATGATGAGCGTCATTGTATACGCCATCAGGACAAGAACTATCTCATAATCGAAGCCACTTTGTATCATCAAGGTGTAGAATGCATCCTTCACCGATGTCTTACTCATGAAGAAGCGGAAATTGTGATTAACGATTTCCACACTAGAGCATGTGGCAGTCATTTGTATGGGTTGGCAACATCCCAAAAGATTCTATGAATTGGTTACTTCTAGCTAACATTAATCAAAGATTGTCTTGAATCGGTCAAGAAGTGCTACCTGTGTTAGATCTTCTCTTGGAAGATGATGGCACACCCTGCTCCCATGTTTCTCATTATTACCATTGGCCCCTTCACTAAATGGGAGATTGTTTACACTACATGCAAACCCCCTTCAGGAAGGGGCACCACTATATCATTGTAGAAGTAGAATACTTCACCAAGTGGGTCGAAGCTATGTCAACATTCAAATATGATGGGGAGACAACACCTCTCTTTTTGTTCAACCAAATAATAGCAGGGCTCGACATCCCTAGAAATATTTTCACTGACCATGACAGTCACTTTCAGAACAAAATGATGACCAAGTTAACATCAAATCTTGGGTTGTGGCAAGAACATTCATCACCCTACTACCCATAAGAGAATGGTCAGGTGGAAGCTATAAATAAATCTCTTAAGAACATTCTACAATGAATGATCAATTCGCCCAAGTCAAATTGGCATTTGATGTTATAATCAACATTATGGGCTTACCGAACATCTATTAAGACTGCAACCGGTTTCTCACCTTTTCAACTCGTTTACGGGTTGGAAGCATTCTTTCCCATAGAGTTCTAGATCCCATCATTAAAGTTGGCAGTACATTTATTTCTAGACACTTCACTGCTTGAAGAGCGTTTATTATACCTCGAGAAGCTCAATGAGAAGCGTCGTGATGTGGCCTTGGCTAACGAGGATCACAAACAAAAATTCAAGTGTTAGTATGATCGATCTGTTCATCCTCAGATTTTCTCTAAAGGAGAACTTTTCCTGGTCTATGACCAAGATAAGGACCCCCTGGGGGCAGGCAAGTTCAAACCCATATGGTTCATACCTTTAATCGTAAAAGAAGTACTACAAAAGGGTGCTTATCATCTAATGGGATTTGAGGGAAATGTTTTGGAAGATCCTAGAAATAGGCTCTACCTCAAGAAGTATTGGGTCACCTTGGGTGACTTTTGTAACATATGTATAGTCTTTGTACTATTAATTTTAGTTTTTTTCTTTTGGTTTTATGGATGTGTCATTTTTGATGTTATCTTTTTCACGGTGGCAAATTTCAAGTGAATCAGAAGTGTTTGTTGGGTTCACAGATGGCGCTAGCTGACACACTTGGAGGCTTGCTTCCACATCTTGGGTGATGTTCACACCTCAGGGCCAGTTTCTATCTTCAGGAGGTATCTATTTAGGTGAAACCAAAAATAATGTCGTTGAATACAAACAGCTTATTGAGTTGCTTCGTGACACTTTGTCGCTTGGTATCTCTCACCTCCGGGTCTATTTATATGCTCAAATGGTTGTGTCTCAGTTAAATGGAGTTTACCACATTCATGATCCTACTATACACCGATGGTTCCTTAGGGTACCTCTCTTAGAACAAAGCTTTGATTACATTACGTATATCCATGTTCCTAGGAGATTAAATCAAGTTACATATACTCTAACTAATCATATATTAGATTGGCATCTTGCACACATGTAAGAAAAACACACACACATGCAAATACATTAAAAAATAAATGTAATCCATAAAACAAAAAAATATGTAAATATGCATATATATATATCACAAAGTGTCAGAGTACATAAGCGGCTGTGAGCACCTCAAAAAATATGTGTTTAGTACAGAGTCACATGTCTTATGCCCTCAAAAATATACAAAACATGCTCTTGGCACATAAGAAGTCCAGTCTAAGCTAAGGGCGGGGCCTGTTGGCGCTGCCGTAATGATGGTACCCCAACAATGTGAGTCTCCATGGATGGTGGGAGATCCTCGATCTCCGCCATGGGGACTGTCTAAGTAAGAGTGGTGAGGTTCTGCTCTACCCATCTCAAAAATATCTTAGCCTCCTCGGCTGGATGTCCCCCTGCTGCTGTTGGTCCACCGATTGTGACTGGTCTCGCCTCTAGTTGAGGATGCCTCCTTGTCCTCGCAAATTATACTAGATGCAGTGGCCCCACGTCTACACATAACAAAGACATACATGTCAGATACTCTGGTATAAAAAAAATGATATTTTTGAAAAGACAAAAAAAAAAAAACTTTAAGAAAGAAAACAAGAAAACAAACTTACCCATCTCTCCTCACTCCTCTATGGGAGGTACCTCCATCTCAGTATCTCTAGAGAATTTTATCCTAAAATAGGGGTAGTCCTCTATGGATGGAATCTGTTGTGCCCACCAAGAAAAAAACTTTTCATCAAAGGCCTCAATATTCATTCCTCCCCCCTATCGTAGCAACAACATTGCCCATTTGCATAGCACAGGGTGAGAGGCCTGGTGCCCTCATGTTGTCTCTCTAGGACTGAAACTAGACACTCTCTCAAAGAGAAAAGAAAAAAGAATAGTCCCAAAACCAAAGTTTCTCTGTCTCCACATTCAACATTCTGATAGCTGCCTCTTCATACAGTCCAGTAATGTGGTACCCCAGTCAAAAATTTGTGCATTTAATGACTGAACCACACAATTCATGTGCACCCAGGAAGCCTAATGCAAAGAAATAGACCCATTGATATGCCCAATGAGAAAAACTATCACCTTCAGTGATAAGTTTGAAATATTGCTTATCGGCACTTGTGTGTCCGTTTTTCTATGTCGACTTCACAATGGGGTTCAATCAACTTTGATATGTTGTGAGGCCTAGAGGGAAAAGTGTGAATGTTGATTGGTTCCCCTCTCCTTGAGAGGCCATCCAGAAAGTAGATATCCTCGATTCTTGGAGTCAATGAATGTCCCTCAAGCATGAAGGCCTCTGTGTCAGGATACCAATAATCAACCAAGGCGTTCAAGAGCCTAGGTTGTGCCCGCATGAAAGGACAATGGAAAAAATTTAACAAAATACATTGCAACAATGCAACAAGAGAATCAGGGTCCTCGTCGACTAAAAGGTCAATGTCCTCATGCTCTCTCTCTCTCTCCAGTGAACATACATCCTGTAATAGAAAAAGTTGAGGAGGGTTAGCTCTTGCATTTTTTTAATTTTTTACACAAAATGAAGGGTACACGTGGGATGTAGTGTGCACAGTCGTGTGTGCACACATGCAGTTTTTCTCCTACCCACATGCACACACAGGCTGTCATTGGAAAGCTCGGGTGTACATAGGGCTGACCTTTTTAAAAGGTTGACGCCCCTCCAAAAAACAAAATTAAACGCATAAATTAAGAATTGAATTACAAGAGGGGTTAATATGTACTTACTTGGTCCAAGCAGAAGTTCATTTCGTCCACTGAGGCTCCCATAATCAACTCTTTTCACAAAGGGGTATTTTTTCTCTTTAGTCAATTTCTCAATTAGCAATGGTGATAATGAGCTGCTAGCTTATATTTATAGACTTTTTGGCCACCTTTTGTTATTTTTTGGACCCCTTTGTCATTTTTTCTAATCTGAAAATCATTTTATATGGTTCAATATTTTCTTAGGGGATGTTACAATAAGTTTTACTTTGGTTATTTGGAATTGTTTTAGCGATTTGGGTCATTTCAAAGGTCTTTTGGTGAAAATTCATCTTTTCAACTTTGTGCATGTAAGATAGATTTCCATTTCCACTGGTTGCACCTTGTTGTCTTTTTCTCTTTTCCATAGGATCGATCCCACCGAATTGTGACGTGGAACCCTCTTTTTGCTCAAGAAGTGTCATAATTTAGTGGTAGAGCATACATGTACATGGGTTCCCTATGTAGATCCTACTTGCATTTTGGCGTCCATGCTGTCACTAATGACTATAGGTTGGGGAGTCCTTTTTAGTTTTTCCTGATTACGAGTATGAGCCTCATTTGCACGATTCATTATTTCTCTTGACCTCACCCTCATGACTACCAAAACACAGCGGGTCTTCTTTTAAGCCATTTTTAGACCCTCTAAAAATGAAAAGATTATCGAGCGATCTTGTTGACCTTCACACTTGCTAAATTGAAATTTGAAGGCACGTCTGCCTGACGGTATTTTACCCCTTTTTATTTCTGTATGGTCAACTGTACAAACAAAGGTATACTCTAGGAGCTTTGGTTCCCTAGAAGAGTATTCTCAAGTATGATTTTAATCCTTTTTTGGGCCTGAGGGACTAAATTTACGAAAAAGGAACCCCCATAGAGTCCATAGCTAAGCTCTTTTCAGACTCCCTAAAATTGAAAAGATCGTTGAGTGACCTTGTTCCTTCACACTCATTAAAATGGTCTAGAAGAACATATCATACAGAGTCCATAGTTAATCTTTTTTCAGACTCCTTAAATATGAAAAAATTGCCGAGTGATATTGTCTTTATCACACTCATTAAAATGGTTTTGAATAGATGTCTTTTCGGTGCTAGTTTACCCCTTTTTCAAATCGACTAGACTACCTTCTTAAAATGTACCCCAGTGGAGTCTCCTTTTACATTTTTTTAGACTCTCTAAATATGAAAAACCGTCGAGTTTACCTTCTCTAGGCTCATTAAAACCACATCGAAGGGACTTACCATTGTGTCCTATTAATATCATTTGCATACCTGTGTCTTTGGCCTAATGTCGGCTCCATGTTGTCCCCAACTAAATCATTTGAAGCATGCCTTATATGCAAGCCCTGTATCACTTTTCCTCTGTGTCTTGACACCTTGGCCCATGGAGGATTTTTCTCGAGTGTCCTTTTCCTGCATATATCCTTTGGCTCTGAGCATCCATTTGTTCCTTGCGTTTGGAACTAGTATGTCTGCGACGCCCGATCCTTCTTTATAACGTATCATTCTTTTATTCTTTTTCAAGATTTCCAAAATTATTGAAAAAGACAAAAAAATTAAATATACCCCAAAAAGAGGAAGGGAAAAGTATTTTCTTTTTGTTGGAAACACAATGAGTCGCCCTTGGAAAAAGAACATCCTTTCATTTGTTCATTAATATTTGGGATCTAACCTGACCTTAGGAAGCTATTCTTGCTACATAGAGTTGTGTTCTCCTCCATTTGGTTATTCTTCCAAACATTTGGAGAGTTTGCATTTCCTCCTACGTCGTAGACTTATGTCAAATACCATGTTGCTTGAGTCTCATATTTGTCATGCTATTGTCCAAGGGAAGTTTTTACCAATCTTGATTCAACCCCTCTGCAGTTTGTCTCTTGCCCTCATGCATGGCCATCCCAAAATTACAATCAATTCTTTGTTCGAAATCAATGAAGCCCTTAGCCTAATCATCAAGATCCTCTAATACGTTCCTGAGAAGCCATCGAAGACCTCTGGGTAGTGAAGTTGTACACTCATATTACACTCCTACCCTATTTGTGAATATTTTGAAGTTGTTTCGCGAGCTCTAAAGGCCTCATCTCTAGCCATCAGGCCTTATTAGCTTCTAGAAGATGGATACTATACATTTATATCTTTTTGATTTCAAGATGTAGATCCGCTGTGTATTTCTCATGGCTACACATTATATAGTTATATGACATGGATCTACAGTGTATTTGATTGGAATCCATGCTTTTATTTCATCCCGAGCATGGGTATGCCTGCCTTGGTGAGACAATTGTTATTTTGCAGATGGCACCTCCCGAACTCTTGTCCCTCGACTCACTTGTTTCGTACATTGGTAAAGATTGGTAATGTATTTCGGCCATCAATTGATCTTCTGACCTCATACATTAGTGGGCATCTATTATAACCCTAATTTTCATCAAACATTCATGCCTAGCATTAGGCCATATCATTTTCCATTTTTTCCAAGCCACTACTAAACAACTCTTCTTAAAAACACCCTTTTTGAAGGAACACGTGCCCTGCTCCACTACTGTACACTTGTATATGCTAGCTAACCCACTACAACCCGTGTATACCTACAAAAGAATGAAAAATAGAAAGTTGCAGGCATAATACAAATTTCTGGGTAGGTTTCCTAAAACCGTTTTACCTCCTACATCCAGTCATTCAACCAAATACCTAGCCCTTTTCAGCCTATAAAAGAAGGGGTAGGGGTCCCATTTGGGGAAGGAAAATAATTGTTAATAAACTCTACCCGATTATGCATTCCCTTTTCCCCAACCTTTTGTAACCATTGTGTGAAGAGAAGCATATACAAAAGCAGTTGGAGTACAGTTGAAGAGGATCCCACAACCAGATTCGAGGAGCAATGGCTGATCTCACTATTGTAAGTTACTCTTGTGAGATTAATAAAAGAAGTACTTTTCCCATCCCACCATATGAGGTTTTTAATGTTTAAATATTGATTATATTTTTATAGAATATCTAACCCATTAGTTCATATATCATATGCATGTTTGGAGTTCTTTTTTTGTCTGTTTATAAATGCAGGCCAACTTTGGGAGGAGATTTGTAGTCAAGGAGCAACCAAACGTTAAAGGATCGACATCAAACATGGAAACTAAGGTACAATAACTTGATCTTTTTACCCTTATATTTACATATGAATAATGGGGTTTATCATTTAGATGATGGTAATAAGTAGGAGACTTTAATTCATTTCTGCATGCATTACATAACCCTTAATGCTAGTCTGTAGGGGGATTTCCCACCCACAACAATCCATCCTTATGAACTTAATTATTTTCTCTATTTTATTTTGAAAAAGATCCTTAAACTCTTTAAACATGTCAAATACTTCATATTTATTCCTGAGGAAATATATCCAAGTATTCCTCGAGAAGTCATCTATAAATGAGACATAGTACACTGATTTTCCCAACCATGGAAGTGACATAGGTCCAAACACATCATTGTGCACTAGCTATGAAATTCCTTCTGGCCTCGTTGCACTAGAGGGGAATCTTACCCGATTATGCTTCCCATATACATAATTTTCACATAAATCAAAATATAGAGAGTAGTTACACATACCTTCAACCATACCCTTACCGTGTATTAGTCGAAAACCCTTCTCTTTGATATGCCCTAGTATTTGATGCCACAACATAACCTTTTCTCCAGAGACAGTAGGAGTTTTTTCTTCTTCAGCTCCAATATCAAGAACAATGGAATTATTATACCCATCACTAATATTGCTTCCTTTCATCTTATATAGAGTTCCAATCGAGCTCCCTTCAACAACACGATTGTAAATGTGTTGAACCTGCACAAAATAGATCTAGCTATAAATTGACAAACACATTTGCAACGAGAATATGAGAAAGAAGAAGTAAGAGAGAAATAATGGAATAATTATCATTAACCATATTCCACACTCAAATAGTGAATAATTTACAATATATATGCTACATGAGTAACTAATGCGCCATACTAGTGATGTAGAGAGATCTAGACACTCACTAACAAACATTGGAGTGAACTGCCACTTAATCCTAGTTACATGATCCATACAATCATCAGTTAACTAAGTAAAAACTTCCACTAATATAACTAAGTGTAACTGACTCTAAACTGAAGAGGAACATCCTATTTTGTAGGGGAATATTCTCTAGAGAGAATATTCTCATATAAGGAAGAGTTCTCAACACTCGACTATAAAACATAGGAAAATAACTATAGGTGTGAGTGTGTAATATCTCCAACACCCCCCATGAACACTAATAGGTTTTAAATGATGAATGGGTCCTAAAAACCAATGCCATGTTAGGTACCCATTGTACAATTCATATAAGAATGAGAAGGAACAAAAATAAGTTGCTAAGCAACCCTGTCCTTCACTCCAAGAAGACCTTGCAGTTGTGCAAGTGTGTGCTCTTTGAATATTTTTTTGAAGATGTAGATGTCTACATGGATATGATGAAGTAAATTCACCATTGAGATGTCCACACATATCCAATTTATCTTCTTTTAATGAAGAATATCCAAATAAAGTTAGGATGAAATTTTGAAAACCGTGCGGTCGTTTCCGGAAAAAACGCTGAAATTTTGTTGATTTTAAAATGATCATAACTTCACTTCTCAAACTCCATTTCAGACAATCTTGTTTTTTAAATTGGATGGTTTTCCAAGAGGAATTGAAATATCCAATTTCTTTCTGCATATTTTTCTCCGAAAATATCATAATTGAATCTGATGTGTGTGGGTCTCTTTTTGTTTCCTGAGATGCATGCATGGAGCATGCATGTTTCTCTTGAGATGCATGCATGGTGTATGCATGTCTCTCTTGATATGCATGCATGGCGCATGGAAAAGTGTATCAAGATAAATATATCTTCCATATGAAATTTAGAAAATAAATCTGAAATGGAGTAGACATCATCTGAAATTAATGAAATACAAATTTGTGCAGATACTTGTGTAGAAGGCTCTTCAAACTGAGATGATTGATGTTCCAGTGGATTTTCTACTTTATCTATCTTGTCAACATTTTGCATGAAGTCTCCCTTATTCCCAAATAAAACCTCTAATCTACTCCATAATTCATTTGGATTTGAATCTTGTGAGTCATCATATATTTGGTGGATAATTTCAAGAGAAATAAACTAGAGGATACATCCTATGGCCATATATTGTCTATTGAGAAATTAATTTTTCTCATCAGTGGAATCATGATCTACTTACATTGCCATAGTTATTTTGTACAAGCCTCTGCATCTGAGCTGAAGAAGAATTTTTGGCTTCCATTCCAAATAGTTATGAGGCATGAGAAGTATTGTCGGTGAATAATGGATGTTTTCCGCATTCTTCAATATTCAATACCTAGAAAGAGATTTTGGTGTGTCTTTTTCCTAGAAATCCGTTGGCTCTCATACCATGTAAATGTGTTGAACCTACATAGAATAGATCTAGTTAGGAATTGAAACACACATTTGCAAAGGGAATATGAGAAAAAAGAAGAAAGAGAGAAATAATGGAAGAATTCTCATTAACCATATTTCACACTCAAAGAGTGAATAATTTAAAAAATATATAGGCTACATGAGTAACTTATGTGTACTTTCCTTGGCTGGAAGTGTGGGAAAATATTTTTATTTTTTGCAGATTTATTTTTTCACAAGAAAAAGAGGGACGCAACATTCCAGACGATTTATATAGGTTTTGGTGAAACATTTTCAAAAAATGGTTTTATATATGAGTTCCTCTCAGAAAAATACCCTAGTTAAAAAACAAATCGTTTGAAACAGAGTTCGAGAAGTCAAGTTATTTGCATTTTAAAATCTGCAATTTTCAGGGTTTTTTTTTTGCGGAACACAAGTCACCCTGAACACAACCCTTGAAATTGTATTGCTTCCAAAACAAGAGATAGGGATAGAAATACATATTTAAATGGATTAGAACCATCCATAGCACAAACTAGAGACCCAAGATGACACTCAGTCTGCACATAGCACTACTTTTGTCAAGGAATAAATTGCACCTCTATTACATGACCCGCGATAGTGGCAAGCTATCTTGGAGCTCTGATTGGAGAAAACAAAGGTGCTTGCAATAATTCCACCGAAATTCACAAACAGTATTGTGAAAAGCCTCAAATCTCACTCGCCTACCCTAGATGGTTTTGTTACACCCAAATTTTCCAATAATTCTATCACAAGAGGTTAGCTACTTTCTTTGTGGTCGCCCTTGGATTGAATTTCCACTAGTGGAGAGATATCTAGATGGGGTACACCAAAAATACTGCAACTTATTTGGGTTTCCACCGACCAAATGAATAAAAGGATAACAAGAGTTGAGCATAATAATCAATCCCTCACACAACAAGCATAATATTTGAGAGAGGTTGTCAATGAAGCCACTAAAGCCAAAGCATATGAGCAAAATTTGCAGGTACAAGATGAATCCACTGTTGCAGCAGTCACATCAAATTTTGTTCAAGTTTGGCCTTCTCTTCGATAGGTCATTCCTGAGATGCTAGTATATGTTACTCCAATTTCACCACCTAACATAGTTGACCTCATTGTTGGTGCATGTTCCTAGTTCATGGCCAAGAGATATACCTTGCAAAGGGAGGTCGTTGCATTCAAATTAAAGAGAAAGGAGAAACCCAAAGAGCTCCTCCATAAGCTTACACTAGCATTCTAAGAGGGAACCACTGTCAATTCCTCACTTCATGCTTGAAATGAGGAATGTCACCAACTCTTTGATATGGTCACAGATTGAGTTGACTTGTTGGACCAATGCAGTAAGCTTGTTGAATATAAATTGTATAGGATTTATCATATGCATGCATAAGCCTGGTCCATTGTTGACCCTATTGAGAAAGAAACTAATTTTTCTAAGATACAAGCTAATTATGACAGGTTCTAGGTTAGGTAGCTAGAGAGATAGTGGGGGGGGCAGAGGGCCCATAGTGATAATAATGGAGGCCATTCAATGTAAGGTGGTCTAGGTCCACTATATTATTATATAAGGCCCAATATGGTAGTTATATATAATAAATGTAAGAGGACTTCTTAGAAGGTTCTACTTCTAGAAGAATCCTCTTCTAGATTGTTCTTAGGTTATGGTAGCACTATATAAAGGGGGTCAAGCAATGTAATGAGATATGAAGAGAAGTATTGTATTTGGAGTTGAATTTCATTAGGAGGAATCCCCCTCGAAGAGGAAAGTGAACATGAGAGGATCCCTTCCATAATACGATCCATTGTATGGTGTTTCCCTACCCCAAGGGTTTTGATATAATAAAGTGGTAGTTTTCTATATTGTTCTCTAAATATTTGTGAAGTTTCTATATGAAAGTATTTGGTTCTTAACTAGTGGTATCGGATAACTTTCCTTGGCTGGAAGTGTGGGAAAATACTTTTATTTTTTGGAGATTTATTTTTCAAAAAACAAAGAGGGACGTGACATTATGAATGATTTATATAGGTTTTGGTGATTTTTTTTCAAAAAATGGTTCTATATATGAGTTCCTCTCAGAAAAATACCCAAGTTAAAAAACAAAATCGCCTGAAATGGATTCTGGGAAGTCAAGTTATTTGAATTTTAAAATCTGCAATTTTCAGGGTCTTGCTCTTTATTTCTATCTGTGCAGTGGATGATTTGTAGAACATAGTGAAATTATTGTGTCATTCTTCAAGATATGCTTGGATAATGTGGAGCACAGTCATAAGAAGACTTGGTCCATTTGATTTAGTCAAATTTTGTCCACAATGTAACAATCATGTGTCCACATACTTTATTTAGACAAAATTGTAACTAATAGTATTTTGATATGGTTAAAGTTTGTCCACAATATAACTGTGATACCTTATTTAGACAAAATTGTAACTGAGATGATTTTGATCTGGTCAAATTTTGTCCACATTTTAACTGTTACACGTCCACATATAGAAATGTGAACTCAAGAAAATTAATATAAGTATGGATGGGATCTGATCGTGGATGTGTGTGCGAATTGAGGTGGAAGATGATACTTTGATAGTTCATAGGAACAAAAATGTAAATTCATCAGGATGTGTTGAAATATTTAGTGATGTGACTGATTTTTATGAGTTTGTGGTGGAAGGGTGGTGCTAGGGTGAGTCGAAACTCACTGAGGAATGATGTCCTCATTTTTGTAACAGGTTGGTTCCTAAGACGATTGGTGTCCTCATTATCTGTGACATATTGGTTATTGAGAGAATCATTTTCCCTGTTATCTACAATAGGTGGATTCCTATTGAGCTAAAACTTTATAACTTGTAAGTTGGTGCTTTCAAAAGAACATAAAGGAGATGTTCAGTGGTTTTTTTCTCAATTGGGTTTCCATGTAAAAATATTTGTGTATTGTGTTCACTATGTTATTTTGATTTATGCTTGTATTTGTCATTAATAATGCACCTGTAAATAACTTTGATGGCTATGTTGATTTCTTCTTCTATCTTTCATTAAGTGCACATTTCTAAATAATGTAATTGGTTGAAAGGAAAGAAAAATACAAAAATTTAATGCAATATTGCTCACCCCCCTCTCAATATTGTTGTGAGTATCAACAATTGGTATTGGAGAAAAAGTTCATTCGGTTACAGTCTAACAATTGGAAGGAAGATCACATAGAAAATATGGCCAGTCAAGAATCTTCTTCAACTAGACCTCCTCTGTTGAATGGAAAAAAAAAATCATTTTGGAAAATCAGAATGAAAACCTACTTAATGTCTCTTGGTATGGAAGTTTGGTAGAGTGTGGTAGATGGTTATAAAATCCAAACTAATCTTCCAACTAATGAAGCTGGTTAGAAATATTACTATAGTAATGAAAAATATATGAATGTTATTCGAGGACTTGTAGAGACATAACTTGTTAAAGTGATGCAGTTGGAATCCACAAAGAAAATATGGGACAAACTAGTAAAAAATTATGAAGGAGACAAGAATGTAAAATTGGCCAAAATTCAAGCTCACATAATGTAGTTTGAAATCCTAAGAATGAGTGAATATGAAAATATTGCAAGTTTCTTTCTCAGAGTTGATGAGACCGTAAACACCATGAAAGGGATAGGAGTGGAAATTAAATAATATATGGTAGTTCAAAAGGTACTAAGATCTCTTCTCTCAAAACTTGATCCAAAGGTCTCGACTGAACAAGAAATCCATGAACTAGACAAACTGAATATGGATAGGCTCCATGGAATTCTAATTTCTTATGAGATGAGAAATAGGAAAGAACAACCAGATCTAAAGGAAGCATTATTCAAAGCATCAGTCGGCTCCTCAACATCATGATTCTTTAGAACACTTCTCATATGAATAAGAAGCTAAATTTGGAAAGAAGCTAAAGAGGGCTCTGGAAAATATAAATGTATGTTACCATTTAAATTCTTTCATTGTGGTAAATTTGTTCATTTTTCCTCTAAATTTCCTTTTAAAGTAAATACAACTAATGAAAAGGAAATAAAATGCAAGGATAAACCTAGAAATTTAAAACAAACTTTTAAAAGGAATATTTTTTTTTCAAAGGAAGATAACAGTAACTTTGATGAAGAAGAAGATCAACTAGATGTAATTCATGATGAAAAACTTCTCATTTCTTTGGAAAAACACAAATCTGATCAATCATATACTAAAGAGTGTGAATTTGTAGTAGACATGGAAGGATAACTCATTAGTGCTCTTGAGGAAATCTCCCGACTCAAGAAAAATAACAAAATATGGAAAGAATGGTTGTAGGTCTACAAATACAAAGACAATAAGGTTAGTGGATAAATATACATCCTAAAAATTCATCCCGTAGAATCTAAAATAAAGGAATAAGTATTGATAAATCATATAAAAGAAAAGGAAAATATTTACGAAAAACTAGAAGAAGAAATAGTTTCCTTAAGAAAAGATATAGAGAAATTCAAGACTCAAATGAAATTCATAAAAGAATATTAAACTCTAGATAACATTATAAGAAATTATATATCACCATATGACAAGAAGGGGTTGGGATATAAGGAAAGTCTAAAAATTTTCAAAGGTGAGTCAAGCACTAGCATGACAACCAGTGAGAAGCCTACAAGCTATGAAAATTCTCTCAAGGGAAACAACAGTCAGGCTTACCAAGGAAACGATGAAAAGAAGAAGCATACATAACTAAATTAGACCAACTACGGAGGAAGAAACATGTGACTGAATCGTATCAAGTTGGAAGACAAAGACCGATTCCTACAAGTAAGTTTTTCATTCCAAGGCATCCAAATTTTTTCTATGGATATTGTTTCTCTTGTGGAAGCTCTGAATATAGGGATGTAAGTTGAATATTTTTTAGATATCACAGAAGTATAGGAAAGATATTCAAAAAACCTCAAAAGGCCATGGTTCAAAATTATTTTAATAATGCCTTCTCTCCTTTACTAAATGACCTTGAATGTCACATATGCAATAATTTTGGTCACAAGTCAAGTGAATGCATAAGAAAATTTTTGCCTATATTTAGGAAAGATAGACATAGGAAGGATAGAAATGAAGTTTTTACCAAGGTTTAGAGGAAGAAAAATAATAGTGTTGAAAATTGTGGACTAGCTCTATATGCCAAAAATCAACAAAATCAATGGTACATTGACAGTGGCTGCTCCAAGCACATGACAGGAGAAAAAAGTAAGTTTTAATTCTTAATTAAAGAAAAATCTGGTAATGTCACTTTTGGAAACAATGATCCATCCAGAATCACAGGAAATTGAACTATTGTATTAGATGAAGATAAAAATTGAAAGAAAAAAGAATAAAATGTGTTTTATGTTGATGGTATAAAACATAACTTATTAAGTGTAATTCAAATGTGTGACCAAGAACACAATGTTCTTTTTCATTCAAGAGGATGTAAGGTAATGAATGAAAATATAGGGAAGATTGTTTTTAAGGAAGCTAGAACTTCAGGGAATGTGTATGTTTTAGAGGAAGGAAAAGAAAAATGTTGCATTGGTAAAACTGATGAGAGATGGATTTGGCACAAAATACTAGGTCATCTTAGTTTTAATCAACTTGTTAATATAGGAAGAAAACGTGTTGTGAGAGATATGCCTAATATCTTCAAGCCTGGGAATATTGTTTGCAAGTCATGTTAGTTTGGAAAACAATAAAGAGTTCAATTCAAGGCAAAAGAACACTCCACCACTCAACCTCATGAGTTGATTCATACATATATCTGTGGCCCTATAGGTACAAAATATCCTTGAGGTGAAATATATTTCATTCTGTTAATTAATGACTATACCAGAATGGCTTGGGTTGGATTGTTGAGGAATAAATTCGAGGCTTTTGAAAATTTCAAAATTTTCAAAGCATAGGTAGAAAATGAAATGGACTTAAAGATCAAATGCCTAAGGTCGAAAAAAGGAGGAGAATTCACATTTGATGAATTCAATAGTTTTTGTGAAAAGCATGGGATCAAGAGATAGTTTTCTATTGCCAAAGCCCCTCAACAAAATGGAGTAGTGGAAAGGATGGACATAACAGTTCAATAAATGGCTAGGGCCATGCTTGATGAGTCAAAAGTACCCAAAACATTTTGGGGAGAGGTTATTCAAACTGTTGTCAATGTTATCAATAAGGTGCACATAATATTAAAAAATGATAAAACACCTTATGAGCTATGGCATGGCAAATAAAAATCAATAGATCAATTCAAAATTTTTGGAAGAAAATGATACATTAAAAGAAATGAAGGCAACTTAGGTAAGTTTGATTCTAGATATGATGAAGGAATTTTGCTAGGATACTCCTCCAGAAGTAAATATATAGGTGTTATAACAAAAGAATCCATAAGATTGAGAGCACAGATGTAAAGGTATATGAGGGACCACTTCATTCAGTGAGATATCAACACCATAATGAGAAATATGATGAACCAATTAGAAATGAGTTACAATACAATGGAATGGGTGAGAAACAAGAACAAGAGGATTCAAAAGAAGAAGAGATAATGGAAACATCACAACGAAATTCCCTATCAAGGTATGTTCAAAAAAATCATCAAGAAAGTCATATTCTTGGAAATAAGGAAATATGTGTACAAACCAGAAGAAAAATTATAGATACATCTACCTCTGTAAATTTTGCATTGATATCCATGATTGAACACCAAAACTCTATGCATGAAATCTAGGATGATCACTGGGTCAAAGCCATGAATGAAGAACTAGGCCAAATAGAGAAAAATAAGACTTGATATCTTGTTCCAAAACCAAATGACAAGAATGTATTTGGAACTAAATGGGTATAAATAAACAAGCTAAATGAAGATAGAAAAATAGTCAGAAACAAGGACATATTAGTATGCAAAGGGTATGCTCATGTTTAAGGAGTGGACTTTGAAGAAACGTTTACTCATGTTGCAAGAATTGAAGATATCATGATGTTTTTGGATTTTGCATGCTACAAAAAATTCAAAGTTTACTAGATGGATGTCAAATCAACATTTTTAAAAGGTGACCTTGAGGAAGAAGTTTATGTGGAGAAACATGAAGGATTTTTTCTTACTGAAAAAAAGAATTATGTCTGCTGACTAAAAAAATCCCTGTATGGGCTAAAAGAGGCTCCAAGAGCTTGGTATTATAGAATTGATAGGTATTTGCACCAGCAAAGATTCAAAAAGGGAGCTGATGATAACAACTTATACATCAATACCAAAGGTAATGGTCTATTAATTATTGTGGTGTATGTTGATGATATTATTTTTGGCAGTAATATTGAATTAATGAGTAAGAAGTTTGTATCTACAATGCAACAAGAGTTTGAGATGTCCATGTTAGGAGAAATCTCCTTCTTTCTTAGGTTACATATTTATCAATCAGAAAAGGGAATTTTCATTTCTCAAGGTAAATATCTCAAGGAAATATTGAAGAAATTTGGCATGGAAAATTGTGCACTAGTAAGCACTCCAATGAATACTAGTTGTAAACTCAACAAGGATGATGATGCTACATAAGTAGATCAAACCAGATACAGGTCTATTATGGGTATTTTACTCTATCTCATATTTTCAAGGCCTAACATCATACAAGAAGTGGGTCTTGTAGCTAGGTTTCAAGCCAATCCTAAGGAAACTCATGTTCTTGCAATCAAAAGAATATTCAGATATTTAAAAGGAACTATTGATTATGGATTGTGGTGTCCAAAAAACAAAGACCTCATTCTCATATCTTACATAGATGCATATTGGGAAGGAAGTATTGGTGGCATAAAAAGCACTAGTGGAGGTGCATTCTTCCTTGGAAGTTGTTTAGTATATTCGCTCAACAAGAAACAAAATTCCATTTCTCTCTCTACAACTGAAGCAATGTATATAGCTGCAACATCCTGTTGTACAAACGTGTTGTGGATAAAGAAAAAAATCAAGGATATTCAAGTTCCCTGTGATCAACTTGTTTATATCATGTGAGACAATAGAATTACTATTAATCTCTCCAAAAATCACATTCAACACTCTAAAACTAAGAATATCCCCATCACGTATCACTTTCTTAGAGAATAGGTCCAGGATCAAGTGGTTAAGTTATAATATGTTCCTTCTAAAGAGAAAATTGTAGATATAATCTTTACCAAGCCATTACCCAAGGACTCCTTTGATTACCTCAGAGAGAAGTTGGGAGTACTTCCCACTCCTCATTTAGACACATAAATATTCATGATAGGTTGGAGGCTACTAAAAGAGCTGCCCAAGCTTAGGGGGAGAAACACAATAAATTGAGTAGCATGTAATACATCATTCTGATAGGAGGAGTTACTCTTAGGATGTGTGAAGTAAAAAGGATAGTTCCATTTTCCATTGATGTCAAAGGAGGAGAAACATACATCTATGACAAAGAGGATCATGCATCAAAGGGGAGTGAAGGCCAGAGGAACACACTAATAGGGGAAAATCTCAACAACAAGAGTTGCAATCAATAAAAAATGGGGATTTTTTTGAGCATATTCTCATTAACATCAACATTATGCACATGGGAAAGGAAGTGAGAAAAATGAAAAAGGTACACATGGACAATATGGCGCAAATTTGGTGCACAAACAGAGGAAGTGCATGAAAGGCTTGCAGACGAAGTGAACGAAAGGATTATTTCTACTGCATTATTGTAGATCCACACAAAATGGAAATCCTAGAGAAAATTGTGAAAGGATGAAAAACAAAGTGCACAAAACCATTGAAGGACGAAGGGATCAATGACTCAAAATAAATCACATAAGTGATTGAGTCTACCAAGAGTGCAAACAAAATAGGAGGATAACCTGTGACATAGTTCAGAAATGAAGTGCAATGTGACCAATTCCCTTGTCCACGATCATAGAATGACTCAGTGAATGTTTATGCCACAATGCAAGGATGTTCTAAGAAAGCAACAAGTGACCGAGTGAAATATGATGGAGTGTGTGGAAGATTGTGCAGATGAAAATATGTAGGGTTCCTTGAGCCAGTGCGAAAAATGGTGTAGTGGAGTGTGACGAGATGAAGTATGAAGTAGAATGTAACAGAAAAAGTCACCAGGGTCACTTAGAATCTCATGGAGTGATTCAGTAAGCACACTACAGGACAAGTGCAACAGGATGCCGTCTTTTTACTTGAGTCTTGTTCTCTAGTTCTATCTATGCAATGGATTCTTTGTAGACCAAAATGAAATTATTGTGTCATTTTTTAGGAGATTCTCGTATAATTTGGAGCACATTCATAGGAAGACTTGGTCCATTTGATTTAGTCAAATTTTGTCCACAATATAACATTCATGCGTCCACATACTTTATTTAGAAAAAAATTTAACTGACAGGAATTCAATATGGTCAAAGTTTGTCCACAATATAATCGTCATACTTTATTTAGACAAAATCATAATTGAGAGGATTTTGATGTGGTAAAAAAATTTCCACATTGTAACTGTTTTGTGTCCACATACAAGAAGGTGAACTTGGGAAAATTAGTATAAGTATGGATTCACTTTGATTGTGGATGTGTGTGTGAAGTGCAGTGAAATATGATACTATAAGAGTTCATAGGAACAAAAATGTAAATTTTTTAGGATGTGTTGAAATATTTAGTGATGTAACAAATTTTTCCAAGTTTAAGGTGGCAGGGTGGTGCTAGGGTGAGTCGAAGATCACTAAAGATTGGTGTCCTCATTATCTATAATAGATGGGTTCTTGTTGAGATGAAAATTTATAACTTGTAAGTTGGTGTTTGCAGAAGAACATAAAGAAGGTGTTATATGTTTTTTTCCCAAATTGGTTTTCCATGTAAAACTATTTGTGTACTGTGTTCACTATGATGTTTTTTTTCTGTTTGTTTCTATCATTAAGCACACACTTCTAAATAACTTAGATAGCTATGTTGATTTCTGATTGTATCTATCATTAAGTGTGAATTTCTATACTAGTTGAAAGGAAATAAAATTATGGAATGTTAATGAAATTATGTTCACCTCCCCCTCTCAGTATTGCTATGGGTATCAACAAACTTCCTTGTAGTCCTAGCTAACTAGCTATGTTATCTTTAGTTAACTAGCTAAACTGGAGTGAAATGAGGATGATATCACTCACACATGTGGAATGTGCTTTACTGGTGATTATCGCAATGCAATTTCACTTTCAAGGTGATGATCCTGAGGTTATCATGCAAAAATTGGTAATAAATCTATGGTTGAAATGTAACACTTCACTCTACTAGTCTAACATAAAGGTATCTAAGGATTGACTAAAGGGTATCTGGCACCATTTTCTAGGGGAGAATATTCTCAATGAGGGAAAAATATCTTAGACTAAGGGATTATACATAATGAATGGGTCCCAACAATAGAGGTCATGTTAGGTACCCTTGAACAATGAAAATAATGAACACTGAAATAAAGTGAGGAAAGAGGGAAAAACTCATGGGAACCCCCCCATCAAAATATAGTGTATCAAAATAACAAAAAGACAATTGCTAGGAAATTATTTCCTACACTCCAAGACAATCATGGAAAATATGGAATTTTTTCTCACTGAAATTCTTGGTGAAGATGTCGACAATATGCTCTAGGGAAGGACACTACTGCAAATCAATGACCTTGTCTTGAACCATCTCCATGATAAAATGCATATGGGTCTTGATATATTTTGTTTCCTATCTATATACTAGATCTTGACATAATTTGAGTGTGATTTGGTTGTCACACTAGACCAAAGTCATATGGTGGTCCTAAATGTCGAGCTCAATGAGGAAGTTCTATATCCATAGGGTGAGATCGGAAGAGCGTCGTGTA
>CBVK0100154770.1:0-26914 GCA_900067695.1 Picea abies
TTTCCCTACATGACGCTCTTCCGATCTCACATAAGGGGCTGGTCATGAGTGAAAAGGTAAGGGACTGACAACAATTATGGGATGGGACACAACTCGGGAGCAAGTGGAACAAGTGGGAGATGACATCCTTGAGTGATGGGAGCTGTCAGATAGCATATGGGGGATGGGAATTCAGGATCAATAGGTTGATGCCACTTATGACCAGGGGCCTACCAGAGGAGAATAACAATTCCAGACCCCCCCCTTTGGTTAAAAGTAGAACATCAGGGGGGGTCCGAAAACCATCTTAAACCGTTGATCTGCGTGCCCGTTTCCTGGCTGCAGATCTTAGCATGCCTTTTATCTCTCATTCCGGACCCCCCCCCTCCATTAAAGGCAGAACGAATGGGGGGGGTCCGGAATCAAATCTGAGCCTTTGATTTCAGCGCTCGTCTCTGGGCCGTCCAGATGTGTGCAATTTTTATTACTGATTCCAGACCCCCCCGGTTAAAGGCAGAACGGTCGGGGGGGTCCGGAATGCTCTGTGCGCCATAAATCTAGGCGCCACGATCTGGACCGTTGAAAAGTGCATGGAGCATGAATCAGGAGTAGAGAAATATGTGTTGGGAAAACTTAGGATAAGTGCCTCTTACGGGTTTTTCCCAAACTTTTCACATAGACACCACCAAGAGACTTCGACCAAACTATTCTTAGGCATTTGAGACATGGTGTAACATTTTCATCAAGCCGGTTTCATTGGGGTGAAACAAATGAAGCAACTAACCTACATGCTAACCTATCTTCCTAGGACAATTAACCCAGATTAAACTGTTGGGTTAAGAAATTACTCTACCTAAGGGCTATCTGACCAGGATTAGATAGTCTTGTCAGATTTATTCACTAATCTAACCTAAGGGCTATCTGACCAGGATTAGATAGTCTGGTCAGATTTATTCACTAATCTAACCTAAGGGCTATCTGACCAGGATTAGACAGTCTCGTCAGATTTATTCACTAACCTATCAACATTAAATTTAAAAAGAACTTGGCCATGCTTGAAAGGTATGGCCAAGGTACTATTATTGCATGGGGCTTTCATTTCAATTCTTTTATGCCCTCTTTTTCTTTTTCTTCTTTTTCTTCTTTTTCTTTTTCTTTTTCTTTTCTTTTTTCTTTTTTCTCAAATTATTTGCAGAATGAAAAATCATTTGTCAACAAAAACACTAGATACAGATAATATCCCAGTCACTAGTTGATTCCCATAATTTATGGGGTGATAACATAATGCAATTTATTAGGCAAATGAGTAGCCTTGGAAAGAAACACCATCTCTGAGTTGTTTTCTAGAAACAAAATGTTGTTCAATTTTGAAACAGTAAAAGGTTTTTGATTATTAATTAACATCGAGGATGCCATTGTTTGATGTATTGTTAGAAAAATATCTGTGGGAATCCCTTCCATCATACCATTTTTCGCTAAATACAACCCCTTCATGATCCCAATTTCACTTATCCATTCCATGTTCTGTGATATTTATTTTTAAGAGAAGTCTGCAAGGAAATGAAGGAAAGTTGACATAGAAGAGATTGATGACTGATATTCTGGGATGTGTTTTTACACAATTGATGGTTTTTATTGATTGTTTGAACAATATTCATAAATTCTCCCCCTATATGATATCACGTTACGCTAAATGCGAGCCCTCCATATTCCCAATGACCCTATCAATTCCCTGTTCATGTGGCAATTAATAAATAGTTCTTCGATGGATGGATTGCATGTGTCTTGTAGTAAATTATAGAGCCAACTCTTGATTTATGTAAGAAAATTCTCATGTATGGGTTATTAATAACTTCATGATTGATTAATTATTGCTAGAGGATAATTTTTTTCAGTAGGGGCAGTAATGGTCGAAATAAAAGAGGAAGAGGTAACTGGCAGCGAGGCCATAGAGGGCCTCGATTTTCTATTCATTTCGATGTTGATACACAAGATTTGAACCAATTGTTTCAAGCTGGGTTTTTCAATTTGGTTGGCCATGATATCTTGCATCCTTGACCTGACAGACCCCCATTTCAGCCTCCTCAGAATTTTCCTGACATTCATGTTCCTCCACATGTGTCATTGCAGCTCAAAGTCCCTGCTAATGACGGTTGGCAAGAATTTGTCCACCATCCTGTCTCCCACCACCGTGGATGGACCGTTGTGTCCTTACCTTTACCACCACAAATTAATCCTAATGTTCAAATTGCTCCTATTTTTTCGCTAGTACAATCCTTGCACGCTAGCAAAAGATTGAAAATTGATATCCTGCAACCCGTATAAGACAAAGGAAAAGAAACAGTTTCCCCCTCCAGTCCATCCATAGAGTCTTCTAAGCCTTTTTCTTCATGCCTCCACCTAAAATATGACTGCTCCCATGTGATAAAAAAAATACAACCCCAAGGGTCTAACCAGCCAAGGGCCACTCAAGAAAAGTCAGTCGAAGAGAGCAGTGAGAAGAGGAAATATTCCTCGCAAAGCAACAACTATGGATTTTAAAGGGTTTTTATGATTTTCAGTGATGAAGACAATATTTAATAATTTTCAACTTTTGGGGACAACAAGCTTTATTTTGGATATTTTTGTGGATAAAATGGATATATTATTTTTTGGGGATATGTCCTTAAATTTTGCTGATATTTAAATATTCGATTTAAATGATATCAATGGGAGATACAAGGGTGTTATATGATCCAAATGATAAAATTTTGTATTTTATATTTGATGATTTGAAAAAGAATGATGTGAGTCACAAGGGGTCCCACCTATTTAGTAATTATTAACTAGACCCTTATTTATATATTATTATTAATTATTTCTCCCTAAACCAATTAGTTAAATTAATTTGACTTAACTAAAGAAAGTAGTTGAACTACCTCAACTTATTGAGAAAGAATAAAGGTTCAATGAGAAGAAGAGACAAGGGGAGAATAGAAGGAGAAAGACAAAACTAAGGTTTTCTCTTTAGTTAAATGAGATAGTTTCATTTTTCATTCATTTCTGAGTTTACTTGAAAGCCTAATCCTCTTGTTGACAACATGGTCTTATTGAAGGCAACAAGGTTCAAAACTAAATCATACTTTTCAGCCGCTTATTTTAAATGTGTTTGATTCATCCTTGATAGTCTGTGTATTCTTGTCTATTTGTGAATTAATTTTCATGGTTGATAAAGGATATCTTCACAATCAACTGACAACATTTTTGTGGCACGCTGATCCAGATCATTAATTTCAGTTTTATTTTACTGTCAAAGTCTTTTTGTATGGTTCCCATCAGAGACCTCTAAATTTGACTTTGGTCCATACCCTCACAAGGATTTGTAAATAGAAATACACTTTTTTTTTTTATCTCAGAATGAAATAAGTAAGATTATTGTCCTATCTCATACATGCATTTTCATGACTTGGTTCCTCCTTTCTCTTTTGGTCTCCATGTTTAATAAGTCTATATAGATTCTTGTAGCTTTGTATAAATTTTATTTTTTACACTGCAACATATACAAATCATAAAACCAACCTTAATCATTGTAATTAAGACTTGCGGATTGAGTGAATGTTTTGAGGCTATAAACCCCGGGTGACATTCCCAACTATCTTTTCCTTGCCAGGAAAGATCTGAAAATGATTGAGTAAGGTGTTCCATACCTTTTTCTCAACATTTATTTGGCGACCATACTGGGGAGATCTTCCATATATCTTTGGTTGATTGTATTCATGATTATCGTTGAATATTTCTACTTTTTTTTTGAATACTCTTGATTGATTTTTCTCATGACAGTACCTTCTACAAGACAGCCTAATATTTAACACAGTCTTAAAGACAAAACTAGCATTGCCTTGAATTTATTCAATATTATCCTAGAAACTGCTAGTACCTGAGTCGAGCTTGATGCTCTTGGGAAGTAGTTGAACAAGATATATGTATTTGTGAACGTTGGGAAGCCAAGGAAAGGCAGCCTAGAAACCAACACTAACCTCCTTTTCCCTAAGTCTTTGGTATTCATTTTCATGTCCTCAGATCCTTGCATTTGTATAAGAAGAAGAGGATTGTCCCCTGAAGCTATTTCTATCATTGAAACAGGAAGGAGGAAAGACATTTTTTTGACCCAAGAAAGCACTCTAAGGAGGACTTTGTCTGATTATGCCATATCCCCCTTTTATCCCTTACCCATCACTTTCAAAATGGAATCTACAGGTGGGGCTAGTGATGTTGGAGGTGCTTCATCATCCCAACCTTCGACCTCATCGATAATTGGTAATCTATATAGTCATCAAGTTACTATACAATCGGATACCAACCCTGCTAAAGTTATAAATAAGTACGATATTTTTCAGTTTGAGGAATATGCTATGACCACCCCATGGCACGTATCTTCTTCCTTGAATCTAGCACTTGCTACTCGTCCGTTACCCAAGTTAAAGGAGAATCTTCCTAATTTCTCAAGGAATAATATTGTTTCTACAAATGAACACCTAGTGGAATTTTCTAATGCTTGTCATAATATTGGGGCTAGCAACAGTGATACATGCATGCACTTATTTTTCAACTCACTTGAAGGGAGAGAAGCAATTGATTTCTTTGATATCCCTCTAAAGATCCTTTCCACTTGGGAAGAGTTAGTTTATTGGTTCAATTCCACTTATGGACAATCCAAGAGCTCGGTCGAACAGTTAAGGGAATATAACAATATTTCTTAGAATTATGGTGAGACTATTAAATCCTTTAATCTTCACTTCACCAAATTGTACAATCAGATCCCTGAACTAATCTACCCCCAAAACCAAGCTGCTTTCTTGCATTACTATAATGCACTTCCCTCTCCTTATCGTCACAGGCTTGAAGAAAAGGCTATTGACAATCTTGGCTCCGCTCTCCACACTTTCCTGCAGTATGAAGAGAAACTTGAAAGAACAAGTCTCCCTAAAGGATACTTATTCAAACAAGAAGATATGTCTACCCTCCTACAACCTGTACAAGATATGAACAACCAAATGATAGCCTATGAACTAAATGGGAATGTTCCCTCACTTACTCATGGGGCATCTTATTCATCCGCAACACCTATAGGAATACAAATGAAAACATTTTTCAGCCCAAGGACATTATGTCTCACAGTTGGTGTTACTTATGTGAAGAAAATCATGAAGAAAGTACTTGCGAAGTTAAGAAGACTGCCAGAGATAAAATCTTTGGCAAGAAGCCCGAAACCACTATCGTTTTTCTAGATTGGGCAGAACCAAAAGATGTTATGATCATAAATACTAGGAACTAATCTTATGCTCCTAAAGGGAAATATGATCCTCCTCGTGCTTCTTTCACTCCAGCCTCATCTTCACAAGGTGCTAATGTACAAACTATAAAAGTTCCTGATATTCAAGGACTTCCTTCCCCTCTTCCCTCTTCCAAGTATAACATTCTTAACCAACTAGCTAATATCAAGGCCGATGCTACTCTTTTGGACATGGTTGTCATCCTTGAACAACAAAAGCATCTTAGGAATTTTATGGAAGGAAAAGCTTCCACCATTGCCAATTTTTCTAAAGAGGCAAAAGAAAAGGATCCCACTATAAATAAGAAAGGTGTAAATAATTTTAGACACCCCCTAAAAAACCCTCCATTTTTCATTTCTATAAAAATTATGGATAATATAGCCCATTGTTTCCTAATTGATGGTGGTTTGGGCCCAAGCGTAATGTCAAAAATCATCATGGAAGAGATAGGTTTATCATGTACTAATGAAAATTCTAGAAGCATTCTCTCCTATAACAGTCTGCAGCAGTCAACAATAGGTGAAATTAAGACGTAACTTTAGTTTTGTGTGCACATCCCAGAATAAGGACAACCCTTAACATCTAAGTAATCGATATGCGAGTAAGCAACTATTCCATTATCTTAGGAAGAGACTGGAAAACCCTAACAGGTGGATATCTTTCTCTTGATGGAACACACTTATCCATTTCCCAGAATGTAAAGAATATCACAGTCCTAAGAAAAGGAAGAATTTCACCATACATAGAGTGTATTCGTCAACTGAATGTAAATTATCTTAAGGAAGACTTAGGGGTGTACTCTATCTTTGTTGATGAGGGTGACACAACTTTAGAAAAAATTGATTTAGAAGATGGTATGTGGCACATGAATTTCAATGGCTCTTGCTCAAACGAAGGTAATGGAGATGACATTATCTTGTACTCACCAATAGGTAAAATCCACAACTTTTCTTATAGGTTAGAGTTTTCCTGCATGAACACTGTCAGTGAATTTGAAGCCTTACTACTAGGCATAAAAAATGCTTATAACCTTGGTTGGACTGCCTTACAGTTTTTGGTGATTATGAACTTGTTGTGAACCTTGTGTGTAAAATCTATTCTTCTAGTAATAAGTCGATGAAACGCTATACCTAAGCTATTTGGGTGCTTATCTCAAACTTGTTATCATTTAACATCACTCATGTTAAGAGAGAACTTAATTAAATGGTTGATAGGTTAGCTGTGTTTGCGGCATCCCCTACTCAATAAATTGTACCTCAAAGGATTGATTGTACTTTTCAATATTTATATTGTCCTCAAATTCCAGATAATGTATGATCATGACATGCTTTCCCTAGTGATGAAGGCATCTGTTCTTTCATACAAAATGAATCGTTTAAGCCTAAGGAAATCATATCTATGGAAGATGAGAAATTTAAAAAAGGCTTGACTCCTCTTGAGAGTTCATTTTCATTGAGTGATGTGAGAAACAAAGAAACACATAAGGAAGAGGAGTCGAAAAGGAAAGTGGGTGATAACATTTCCTTTAACCTTGGGACCTCCAAATCTCCAAAGATGGTTAACCTAGGTGCCCAATGTTCCAACGAGGAAAAAAAGAAATTCACAGAACTACTATGTGAATTTCAAGATGTTTTTGCATGGTCATACGAGGATCTTCGTGGTTTTGATCCTGCTCTCATAAAAAAAGCCATTCCTGTCAAGGAAGGGATAAAACCAGTAAGGCAAAAACAAAGACCCATTGACCCCACACTTGAAGCTACTATTAGAAAGGAGTTGGAAAAAATTTTGAAAGCTGGTATAATCTTTATAGTTAAGTATTCTGAGTGGGTTTCAAATTTGGTTCATGTTAGGAAAACAGATGGTCAGATTCGATTATGCATTGATTTTCACGCATTGAATAGAGCTAGCGTAGAAGATAATTTTCCTCTCCTTAATTTGGAAATGATTTTGCAACAAGTTGCAGGGTCACAAATGATGTCCTTACTTGACAATTTTTCTGGATATAATCAAATCAAGGTAAAAAGGATTGATAGATACAAAACCACATTTCTACATGATGGGGCACATTTGCTTATGAACGCATGCCTTTTGGCTTTTCTAATGCAGGTGGCACTTTCTAGAGAGCTATGAAAATAGCTTTTGATGATCTGATCGGTAAGATTATCCAGGTTTATCTTGATTATTTGAATGTCTATTCAAAAAATCGATTGGATCGCTTTGTTCATATCAGAAAAGTTCTCATGCGATGCAGAAAATTCGACATTTCCTTAAATCCTTCTAAATCTATTTTTGGCATCACCAAGGGCAAGCTCCTTAGACATATTGTTTCAGATTTAGTAATATGCATACATCCTAAAAGGATTGATGCTATTCTGAACCTTCCTACCCCCACTTCCAAAAAGGAGGTTCAAGCCTTTATGGGAATTATCAACTTCATTCGTAGGTTTGTTCTTGAATTTGACTTAATGGTTAAATCGATTCATAATATTCTAAAGAAAGATCACTCCTTTTCTTGTACAGATGATGTTGAAAATGATTTCATAAGGATTAAGAAGCCAATCAGTTCTGCACCAATTATGGTGAAACTGGACTTTGAGAAATGTTTTATCATATACACTAAAGCCATTGAGGAAGCAATTTTTATTATCCTCTTACAATTTGATGATCATAATAATGAGAAACATGTAGCTTACATGAGCCAAAGTTTATCAGATGATGAATTCAAGTACTCTTATACTGAGAAACATGCCTTTTCTCTTGTTAAAGCTGTAGATAAATTTCACCACTTTATCCTGGGCAAACACATGTAGGTAAAAGTTCCTTTGCCTGCTACCAATTTTTTTCTTTCACAAACTTATCTTTCAGGGAAGCTTGCACACTGTCTTGCCAAAATCCAGGAACATGATTTAACCATCATGACTTTGAAAACAATTAAGGGACGATACTTAGCCCTTCACTTAGCTCAACATGCTAAAGCAAGTGAAGAAATTGACGATAAAGATAATCCTCTTTCAACATTGTTTTATATTGAGAGTCAAACCCTTTCTATTGTTGAACACCCCTGGTATAAAAATATGGTGTATTACTTGTAATATCATAAATGCCCAGATGACTTAGATCCTCATCAAAGGAGAAAGCTCTGTCTTGAATCTTCCTGGTATATTATTTTAGGAGGCTTTTTGTTCAGGAGGTCTGCTGATGGTATATTACTTCGATGTGTGAATAATGAGGAAGCACATAAATTGTTACAGGAGACTCATGGATCTTCATATTCTGTTATGCACGTTGGTGGCCACTTTTTTGATAAGGCTACTACTTTTAAAATCATCATAAATGGTTATTATTGGCCTTCAATTTTTTGAGATTCTTATAAATTCACAAGATCTTGTGTCAAGTGCCAAAAATTCATTGGGAAAGAGTGTCTTTCTGTTATTCCTTTGCAACCTATTCTCCTTGATTTTCCTTTTTCTAAATGGGGCCTAGAATTTATTGGTCCTATTAATCCTCTGTCTTCCGTAGGGAGTATTTTCATTTTGACAACCACTCATTACTTCACTAAGTGGACTGAAGTTTTCCCTCTTAGACACGCACATGATGAAAAAGTAATTTCTTTCATGTAAACTAATATCTTCTCCATATTTGGCATTCCTTTAGATATTATTATAGGCAATGGTCCCGCTTTCATTTCCGCAAAGTTGACTCAATTCCTGGTCAAATTGGGAGTCAAACATTTCACCTCATCAGCTTATTACCCTCAAGGAAATGGGAAAGTAGAGTATACTAAGAAAAATCTGGTTAGGATCATAAAAAGGCTCATTGAAGATAAGCCTCATCAATGGCACACCCTCCTCACTTACTTTCTTTGGGCAGATCAAACTACCACCAAGGTAAGAACATGTTGCACTCCCTTCCATATTGTTTATGGTGAAGAGGCTATTATACCTACTGAGCTGGAACTCTCCTCCCTACGACTGATGCTACAAATTGAAGAATTAAATTCTTCCAATATCCCTCAAAGGATAAATGCACTATTAGCCTTAGAAGAACAGATAATGTTTTTCTTGGAAAACATAAACAAAAGACAACAAATCGTGAAGAAATATTTTTTAAAATGCGCAAAAGCTATCAAATTTAAGGTAAATGAGAAAGTATTGCTTTGGGACTCATCCCATGATGACAAAGGAAGGCATTCAAAGTTTCATAAATTATGGCTAGGTCCTTTCAAAATCGCTTTTGTCCTAGGCACAAACTCTTATTATTTAAAGGATTTGGAAGAGCAATTGTTTTCCTATAGTACAAACAATTCCCACTTGAAACATTATGTGGAACCAGATTGATTGATAAATGCCATGTGGAAATCATTGTTTTATATAGCTTTATTTTTCACTGTTTTATTGATTGTTCAATTTCTGTTGTTTCATTTGTTGTTGTCTTTTGTTTATCAAAAATAAGTTTTGGATCAGTTTCACCACAACAATTCCATTATGTAATTAGTTTTGATCAATAACAATAAAGTTACATAGCTGTCATGATGTCCTCCTTTTAGACATCATTGAAATTGGTTTTTGCTTCCAATACTGTTGTTAGATAGATGATTTGATTGTCTTCCCTATTTTCTGCTATCCTTTTCTTCCCTCCATCTTGATATTCAGAAGAGCATATCATAAAATTTCTCCTTAAAACAAAGAAACACTTTTACTGTGACTGATCGAATGTTATTCATACAGTACGAAACCCCCTCATACGTACCACTTTTCATGAGTTATTCCCAAAATCACGGATCATTTTTTTTCCTTAAGCCATCTTTTCCCCCCTATTGCATAATTATTCTGGTCAATAATTTTTTGATCTACGTTCACCAATCTACGAAACCAGAAATTATGAGTTCTTAATCTGTTGGAAACAAATTTCCCTGTGGATTCGTCAGTTTGTTGATGCTCAAAAGAAAAACATAGGGTACCTTCTTGCAAATGATTGCAAATGCCTTATTATTTAATTATATTTAATAATATACTAATAGGTGCAACCACTTGTGTGACTTATGTGACTATGATGGAGAAGTGACACTTACATTTCATGTGTTTATGCCTTGGATGCGACAAAAAATCTATAGTTTATTTTCTTTAAACCGCTGTCAAAATAATTGTTACAGGACGAAATGGGAAAGGTGACTAAATAGGAAACAATGTTATCTAAATTATCTCTCGCAAAGTGTGACTATGCTGCCTTTGAATGGATGAGGAATCTACACTCCAATTTTAATTTTTATATTTTATATGGTGTATGGTTTAGATGGGTGATCACCTTGACCCTTGCTACAAGTGTTGCATTGTAAGTTGGGTTGTGATTTAATTACCACTAGCAAATTTTTATTATATGTGAAATGGGAATAATGGCAAGGGTTGGTGCATTTCCAAAATTGGAACATTGGAAAACTATGGTATAGTATTAAGTTGATTTTGATGTTAATGGTCGATAAATGATCTAGTGAGCCTGCTCGTACTGGCCATTAATGAAAACATGAATGTAGAAGCGACATGCAATAAATGAATGTCACTCTAACTCAACTCGAGCCCGCCACCCTAGTCATTTTTCATTTTCTCTTGTTGGTTGTTGATGCTCCACTTTGCTTAGTCGTGGAGGAGGTATACATGCTGATCTTTTCTCCTTAGCAATTTTTTACACAGGTATGGAATCTTCTTGATTTTCCATCCATGAACATTCACTCTTCTCTTTAGGTCAATAGTTGGCTCTTATTTTCTCACGGTATGTGCATTTCCAAAGATGTTATATGAATGAATTCAAACTGTGTATTGTTTATTTGCAAGGTTTTGGTTTCCTATGGTGGTTGTATTTGAACCATGGTATTGAAAAAAAGGCGCGTTGTCTTTAGTTGTGTATAGTTGTTCGCATTTTTGTTATGGAAAATAATATCGTTGGGAAACTCCTGAGCCGGTCTTGCCTCTAGTTTCTTGTTTTGGTTTCTTCCCTGTTAGACAAGAGTGTATCATTTCTCCTTACCTGTGGGTTATATGGACACTCTTCATGTCGTTTTGGTGGTTGGTTTTCATGGCTATTGTGCCCACACCCTGGTCACTACTCTGTGAGTGTTAATCTAGATTTTTGTGAAGGATTAAACCTTTCATGCTCCTTCTGGACAAACCCTTAGTTTGTTAGCCACTTTCTTCTATCACCTTACTATCCATTGTTGCGTATTGAAACCTGTGCATTGGAAATTATCATGGAAATTTGCCTACCCAAAATTTGACAAAAGCACTGTTTGTGCTCTTTTGTTTGGCCACGGGCTTGATTGATGGTAGAAGTAATGTTGAACCCACTTATTCATATGAAGATACATTCAGTCACAAGAAAAAATATGGGCTCAATGACAATGTTGCAAAAGTATTGTTAAAATACAGCTTGATGCGTGTTGTTTTCAAATGCGAGGAGCATCTGTATATGAATTATGAAATGCTTGAATGAAGTTTTACAAATCAGAATGCAATAAATTGGAAGGTTTGGTTAATTGTGGTTTCAGTCAAATTATTGTTATACACAGGGAACCTTTAGACACTTCATGGGACCCTGTGGGTTTAAACTTTACTGGTGTGGAAATTATGGATCATAGCCTGTCCACTTCGCAAATGTTTGTTGTATTGGATGTGGTTATTATGATATTGCTCACTCCTTGACTCTGTTATATATAAGCAGTATTATTATTGTTAATTAATTATTGGGCAATATAAAATTCGTTACTATGTAATGCAATTTCTTAGGAAAATAAGTAGCCTTGGAAAGAAACACCATCTCTGAGTTGTTTTCTGGAAACATAGTGTTCATTTTTGAAATAGTAAAAGGTTTTTTTATTATTAATTAACATCGAGGATGGCATTGTTTGATGTACTATTAGAACAATATCTATGGAATCCCTTCCATCATACCATTTTTCACTAAATACAACCCCTTCATGACCCCAATTCCACTTATCCATTCTGTGTTCTATGATATTTATTTTTAAGAGAAGTCTGTATGGAAATGAAGGAAAGTTGACATGGAAGAGATTGATGACTAATATTCTGGGATATGTTTTTACACAGTTGATGGTTTTTATTGATTTCTTGAACAGTATTCGTAAATTATCCCCCCTCCATGATATCACTTTACGTTAAATACGAGCCCTCCATATTCCCTATGACCCTATCAATTCCTTATTCATGTGGAAATTCATAAATCGTGTTTTGATGGATGGATTGCATGTGTCTTGTAGTAAATTATAGAGCCAAATCTTGATTTTTGTAAGTAGAGTCTCATGTATGGGTTATTAAGAACTTCATGATTGATTAATTATTGCTACAGGATGAGTTTTTTCAGTAGGGGCAACAATGGTCGAAATAACAGAGGCAGAGTTAGATGGAAGCGAGGCCATAAAAGGCCTCAGTTTTCTATTCATTTCAATGTTGATCCACAAGAGTTGAACTGGTTGTTTCAAGCTAGGTTTTTTAATTTGGTTGACCATGGTATCTTGTATCCTTGACTTGACAGACCCTCATTTCATCCTCCTCATAATTTTTCTGGCATTCTCATTCCTCCACATGTGTCATTGCATCTCGAAGTCCCTGTTAATGATGGTTGGCAAGTAATTGTCCACCAGCCTATCTCCCACCACCATGGATGGTTGGATGTGTCCTTACCTTTACCACCACAAATTATTCCCAATGTCCAAATTTATCCTATTGTTTCGCCAGTACAATCCTAGCACGCTAGAAAAATATTAAATACTGATATCTTGCAACCTGTGCAAGACAAAGGAAAAGTAGCAATTCTCCCCTCCAGTCCATCCACAGAGTATTCTAAGTTTGTGTCTTCACACCTCCACATCAAATATGATTTCTCCCATGTGATCAACAAATACAACACCAAGGGTCTAACCAACCAAGGGTCACTCAAGAAAATTCAGTTGGAGACAACAATGAGAAGAGGAAATATGCCTCGCAAAGCAACAAATATGGATTTTAAAGGTTTTTTATGATTTTCAGTGATGAAGACAATATTTAATAATTTTCAACTTTTTGGGACAACAAGCTTTATTTTGGATATTTTTGTGGATAAAATGGATATATTGTTTTTTTGGGATATGTCCTTAAATTTTGTTGATATTTAAATATTTGATTTAAATGATATCAATGGGAGCTACAAGGGTGTTATATGATTCAAATGATAAAATTATGTATTTTATATCTGATGATTGGAAAAAGAATGATGGGAATCACAAGGGGTCCCACCTATCTAGTAATTATTAACTAGACCCCTATTTATATATTATTATTAATTATTTCTCCCTAAACCAATTAGTTAAGTTAATTTGACTTAACTAAAGAAAGTAGTTTAACTACCTCAAGTTATTGAGAAATAATAAAGGTTCAATGAGAAGAAGAGACAAGGGGAGAATAGAAGGATAAAGAAAAAAATAAGGTTTTCTCTTTAGTTAAATGAGATAGTTTCAGTTTTCATTCATTTTTGAGTTTACTTGAAAGCCTAATCCTCTTGTTGACAGTAGAGTCTTATTGAAGGCAGCACAGTTCAAAACTGAATCATACTTTTCAGCTGCTTTTTTTAAAGGTGTTTGATTCATCCTTGATGGTCTGTGTATTCTTGTCTCTTTGTGAATTATTTTTTATGGCTGATAAAGGTTATCTTGCAGAGTCAAATGGCAACATTTTTGTGGCAAGATGATCCAAATCATTAATTTCATTTTTATTTTACCATCAGATTTTGTTTGTATGGTGCCCATCAGAGACCTCTAAATATGACTTTGGTCCATACCCTCGCAGGGGTTTGTAAAGAGAAATGCACTTTTGTATCTCATAATGAAATAAATTAGATTATTGTCCTCTCTCATACATGCGTTTTCATGACTAGGTTCCTCCTTTCACTTTTGGTCTCCATGTTTACTTTATTGTAAAATCTATATACATTCTTGTAGCTTTGTATAAATTTTATTTTTTACATTGCAACATATACAAATCATAAAACCATCCTTAATCCTTGTAATTAATACTTGTGGATTGAGTGAATGTTTTGAGGCTATAAACCCCGGGTGACATTCCCAACTATCTTGTCCTAGCCAGACAATATCTGAAAATGATTGAGTAAGGTGTTCCATACATTTTTCTCAATAGGCACCATACTAGCCATTGGGGGGGTCTTATGACCCATTTTTTACTTGGAGGGTCTCTTTCCATGCTTTGTGGAGGCATCTTTGCTTGAGATATGGACATGGTAATACCTTGGAGACATGTTTTGAGGATTTGTGAGAATGATTAAAGGAGTCGTCAACTTCTTGGGGGTCTTTTCACTTCATCCATGAGGTCATTCCACCCTTGGAGGCTATAAATTTGCACTTTTCTTCCCTGGAGGGATTCTACACCATGATTTGAGGCTCATACCGTGGATTTCAAGAGAAACATTGAGCTTATTAACCAAGTCACCCTCTCTTTTGTGGAACAATCCCCTCTCTTAGAAGGTTCTATGTATATATGGAATGTTTTACTTGTATCTTGACTTAGTCTCCTACATTATGTGGATAACAAGTCACCTTTGTAGATATCCTAGGATAAATTTAGGGAGATTAGAAAATAATAAAGAATGAGAAGGATGTAGAAAACTCATCTATAAATAGAGGCTCTCCTCTCATTCCAAGTTGTTGTTTTTTTTGGATATCATTTGAGAATACAATTTGTTGAATATATACCTATTGGAGGTTTTGGTGTTAACTCTTGGAGCTCTCTCTTTCTTGATTTATTCTTGGTGCATCAAGGATTTGTTGTGATAGCTCAATACTTCTAATAGCTTTCAAGATCAATCCATTGAAGGGTTACTATACAACTTGGACATAAGACATTTTAGGATTTGATCATTCCTTCTTATCTTGTTAGTGTGGGTAATTACTCAATCCTTTTCTTTTTTTTCCTCATGGTTCCTTGGAAAGGGTTTTAAGTATTTTATTCAAGTTATAGTTGATCTTGTTGGTGAATTTTTTTTCCCTTGTAGAATTCCTTCTTGTAGGACCTTATTCTTCATACCTTATCTTAATTAGATAAGAGATTGTTCTACCCTAAGGGTTCTAATATCTTAACTCTAATCCTTAAGATAATAATGACCAATTATTATAGGGGCATACTTTTTGACCCCATAAGCCCTAGTTGGAATACTTGTCTTCTCCCAACAACCAACCAAAAAACTGAAAAACCCAAAATCTTTTATTTTCTGTTTGTTTAGAAAGAAATCTAATGGTGACAAATCAAAGAAAAATATTATTTTAGATTTATTTTCTAGTATAGTGCATAGATCATTGATTATTTCATTTCCTAGTCTAGTTTATTCAAGGGTTTGTGCTTAATTATTTATCTCTAACCCTAATTCAAAAAAATGGCCTTATAGAATTGTCCTTCAAGGCATTATCTAACTTTTTGTGGGTTGATTTAATAATTTCTCAAATATGGAAAACACATAACAATAATAAAAATTAGGTTTGAAGAAACCCTAAGGCTAGGGTTTGGTGCTTAAAGGTTCATATCTACTCATACATAGATTATATTGTATTTCTAGATTGTTATTACAAGCTTATCTTGCATATCTAGTGGTGAGATTGATCTCCTAAGTGCTTAATTTCACTTGGATATTTTATTGGTGAATTCTAGTGCTAACATTGGAAACCACAAGTGGGATTAACCACATATTTTCAAGTTCTTTACTTAGTTCATTGTTATTTATATTTATAACTTGATTCATCCAAGGATAAATATATATTTAGAACTTGATTCTAACATTTGTTGGGTTGTTATTTCATAGCATATATCTTTCCCTAGTAAAATCATCCAAGGTGTCTTGTTTAGAAGTATATTTTATATCTCCTTCATGGTTCTCTCTTCACTTAAAATATGAAATTTTTGTGTTAATTTATCATAAAAAAAATAAATTGGAAGTTGTGGACGGCCATAAGTTTGTCCTTATTCTAGCATATAATCGATTGGCAATCAAAGCACACATTACACCATTGATTTATGTTAATTGATTAAACTATGTATGCCCTAAAGTAGTTTAAAATTGGTTCTTTCCTCTTTGAAGTTTCATTTGTTGAGTGATAGTCATTTAATTGAAAATTTGAAGTGTTTACATTGTTTATCTTCCATATCATATTCGACACATGTATACATCAACTAGCTCCTAACTCTCTTTATAAAGTGGATATATTGGTGGTTTATTCTATTACTTCAAATTGGTTATCTGTGAAGCATTTTATCACTTATTGGAATCCTTATGCATCTAGTTGTTGTACATTTTACGAATTCCTTGAATTAAATCATAAGATTGCATGGTAATTAATTCACTAAGAGGTTTACTTAATCAACAGGTATACCCCACTTGGATTCTAGGAGCTTGCCTAAAGTGAAGGGAAAATTGTACTAAGGTGATAGTGGTGCATTTCTCATCTTATTGCCCCAAGTTAGCACATATGTTGGGACTTTTCACAAGGGTGGTAGTTCAAGGGTGATTCGAAAATATCTTTTATACGACAATGGTTGAGTTATTTAGCATGTGTTAATTAACCATTTAGGAAGCTTAATGAAAGAGGAATAATTATAAAGGAATTATGACAAAAATATCAACATATACAGATCTAAAATAAAGCATGAGGATCAACAAAACATAAACACCAAAGTGATAACGGAGTTCGGCAATTTCGCCTACGTCTCTGGGCCTATGTCTCAGTGGGCTTTCTTATTTTTGTTAGAAGCTTTTAAAGTACATCATGAAAGTTCCAATGGACTAAAAAAATGATCTAGTCGTGTTCCAACATATCTCAATAACCAATCAAAATTGACGGCACCCAAATTGGATGAACGAAGCTCCCAAAAATGGCCCGCAAAGGTGCACTCCTTAGTAGCTTCCCTGCATGACAATCTTTGGCTCAACAATTCGGTAGCATAAAAGTGTTCTAAACTTCCTCCCTTGGATTCAAGAAGCCCTGGTTTATATAGGTCTGAAGTTGGTAACTATCTCCCAACTTCCCCCCAAGATCTAGCCTCAAAAAGGGCCCAAGATCTCCCAAAAATGGGCAAAATCCCACAAATCTGCTGAGAAAATCAATAATAAAATCACTATTATCAAGTTCAAAATCCACTTTGGAAAATATATTGGGTGCAACCCCCTTTATTAGAGCTCCTATTCACCTGGGCGCCTCCATGTGGCCCTATGCCATGCCCTGGCCCCTAGCTTCGTGGCCCCTGGTCGCATAAATGGCCATATGGCCTTGGTCCTTAGCCCATGCGCTCTAACTAATGGTCTAGCCCCCCGATGATTTGGCACCTTGGTCATGTGCATGGCCCATGTGGCCAAGCCCCATCCACCCATGCTCTACCTGTTTGATTATCCCTCGGATTCCAGGCCCACGGTTACGCCCCTAGTCGACGAAGTAATCTGATCGACCAGGGCTAACCTCTATACACCTATGCCAAATGCTAATGGAGGGTCATATGATATCCCACAAGAACTGGGAGCTAACCGATCATCATCCACTCTCAACCGTTATAGTCTAGGTCATATGTTGTCTCATTGGAGCTGGGGCTGGAGCTTATGTAACCACCATGCGAAGCAATATATACACGGTCGAGTGGTAAGGATCATGTGGAGAGTCCACCGAGGGCTGGGGCCTAGCCCCAACCCTAATCTTCATCGATATTATATACATTGCAACATAAATAATAGTGAAGTCGTTAAGGGTTAAGAAACACCGGTAGGTAGGCTAATAGCCTAACCTACACCCAAGACGTCCCCCCCACTCTGGAGGTCACACGGTCGATTCCCCTTGACTCCAAAAATTTTTCTATAACCCTTTAACCAATGAATGGGTGCCACGTGGAAGCCCATGTTTGGGCCATGTGGAACCTCACCACTCACCTAAATTGATGCCACGTGTATGCCAAGTGTCTACCACTATACCTACCATTTGTCATACGACCCTGCCACTATACCTTCCACGTGTCATACAACCCTATCATGTCATCAATACGGATGTGCCACGTGTCACCCTTGTAGTGGTGACACATGTCAATCCCTAATAGGTCCACCTATCACATCAACTTCCCAATCAGCCTCTATCCACATCAGTGCCATGTACTCTGCCATGTTAGTGCCACGTACCCTGCCACATTAGTTGTACGGTCGTACGACCTGTACAATTAGCTGCCACGTGGCACTATACGTATTATACAGACTGTACAATCATCATTTGTTTTTCCCTATTTGGAAAAATGAACATATCACCATATCTGGAGCATACGACATCATTTTGATCCCATTCAAGTTGCGTTGGGTTTGTATCAACTAGACCTAAGTACACGTTTGTTTTGAAGTGATTCCGAGAAATATGAGTTTTAGGCCAATTTGAGCCCTATCTGGCTTCTGGATCCACTTATGGATCACACCTCCCCACTAAAGAAATTTTGTTCCTCCAAAAGGTTACAAAATGAACCTTACTGATTACATACTCATAAAGAGAAAAAATAAAACACCATGTTGTACAAAATTGATGTTATAATAGGTCATCATTTCAACATGTGTGATTACATTAATGGAAGCAAAATACAATGAATTTGTGACATCCACTTCTGGAAAAACAAAGTGGTTGGTTTCTTTCCTTCATGGTGTTATTCTTTCTTCACCAATAATCCTTCTTCCTTCGTAAGTACATGCACAATCCTTTTGTCCTTCTTTGGACGAAGCTCCGGATTAAGCTTCCAACAATTAACCTTTTGATGTCCACCCCTATTGCAATGAGTGCAATGAGTTTTTGGCATCCATACCTGTTTTCCCTTCTCTTTCTTCCATTGTGGAGTTGAGTCTTTATGTCGTGTCTCCTTCCTGGTCGACGTAAACTTTCTGTACAAACTTTGTCTCTTCCAACACTTGGCAACACAATGCTTGGGTGAATGACAAAAAGTACATGGATACATATTCCACAAATTCCGGATTACATGATTATGCTTTTTATAATAAAAAAGAGAATTGGTAAAACCATGACCATTATACCTTCCTTGCCGATCTTCACTTTTTTTTGGAGATGACATGCATTCACTACCATAATCAAGGAGTTATACGCCATCACCTTTCATGAAGTTTTCCTACAATGACTTAAGCTAGCCATTTGAAGCATTACTTGCTTCCGAAGTTTTGGAGCCCATCCTGGAGAATGCTCCAATATCCTCTTCACCATATCCCAATCCTAAATAACGAGGTATTTCAACAACCTTAATGGGATTAACGATACCTTGGCCCTCAATTCCAAGGCCCTTTCCTCCATAACCCATCTTGGTTGGCAATCTCAAACCTATACCTCTTGTATGTTTTTCAAATGCACCAAAACCATCTTGATGGGAACAAGGAGAATTTGATGAATGACCTTCACTGCATACCTCAGAGATGTCTTCTCAACTGAGATGTACTTTTCCTTGGTAAACATGAAAACTCATCTCCCATAAACCTCTTATGAACCTCCTCCCTTGGCTTCAAGAAGCCCTGGTTTACATAGGCCTGAATTTGGTAACCATCTCCCAACTTCCCCCTAAGATCTGGCCTAAAAAAGGGCCCAAGATCTCCCAAAAATGGGCAAAATCCCACAAATCTGCTGAGAAAATAAATAATAAAATCACTATTATAAAGTTCAAAACCCACTTGGGAAAATAGATTGGGTGAAACCCCCTTTCTTAGGGATCCTGGTCACCTGGGTGCCTCCATGTGGCCCTGTTCCATGCACTGGCCCCTAGATTCTCGGCCCTTGGTTTCATAAATGGCCATATGGCCCTGGTCCTTAGCCCATGCACTCTAACTGGTGGTTTATCTCCCCGAAAGTTTGGCACCTTGGTTGCGTGCATGGTCCATGTGACCAGGCCCCATCCACCAACATGCTACCTATTGGACTAGCCCTTGGATTCCATGCCCATGCTTACACCCCTGGTCAGAGGGCTAATCCGACAGACTAGGGATAACCTCTATACACCTGCGGAAAGTTCCAATAGAGGGTCATATGGTATCCCATAAGAACCGAGAGATAACCGCTCATCATCTGCGCTCAACCATTATAGTCTGGGTCATATGCTATCTCATCAGAACCGGGGATGGAGCTTACATAACCACCGTGCTAAGAAATATATACACGGTCGAGTGGTAAGGGTCATGTGGAGATTTCGTCAAGGCTAGGGCCTAGCCCCAACACTAACCTCCATTGATATTATATACATTGCAACATAAATAATAGTGAATTCTTTAATGGTTAAGGAACACCCGTTAGGCGAGCTAGTAGCCCGGCCTATGCCCAAGACATTCCCCCCACTTCAGAGGTCACGCGGTCGATTCCCTTTGACTCTGAAACTTTTTCAATAACCCTTTAACCAATTAATGGGTGCCACGTGGCAGCCCATGCCTGGGCCACGTGGCACCTCACCACTCTCCTGAACTGATGCCACGCGTCTGTCGAGTGTCTTCCACTATACCTACCATGTGTCATACAAACCTACCACTGTACCTTCCATGTGTCGTACAACCCTACCACGTCATTAGTACGGATGTGCCACGTGCCACCCTTGCAGTAGTGACACATGTCACTCCCTGATAGGTTCACATGTCACATCAACTGCCCAGTCAGCCTCTGTCCATGTTAGTGCCACATACTCTACCACGTTAGAAAAATGTATCCTGCCACATCATTTGTATGGCCGTACGTCCTATACAGTCATCTTCCACATGGAACCGTACAGACTGTACAGACTGTACAATCATCATGTTTTTTCCCTATTTGGAAAAACGAACAGATCACCATATCTGGAGCATATGACGTTCATTTGATCCCATTCAAGTTGCGTTAGGTTCGTATCGATGAGGCATACACACACATATGTTTTGAATATATTCTGAGCACTTTTATTTTTAGGCCTTTTTGAGCCCCATCTGGCTTCTAGATCCAATTCTGGATCAAAGGGGTAACCTTTTTGCCACTATTTCCAGGGATGAATTCCATCTTCTGGTATTTGTTGGGTTTATTTTTGTATATGTATCTTGATGAGATTATTGTGAATGCTAATCTAAATTGTCTCATCTGGAAAATCCAACCAAAGAAAAGATAACAAAAAGATACTCTACAAGAGCGAATTCTGAAGGTAGTGTTCATCTTGTGCTTGAACCCGAGGTTTTTTTAGAATAAGAAGATATATTCTTATGACGAAATATGTAATTCATCAATTAGAACTTGAATCTTTTCAATATATAAGGAAATTATTTGTTTATAATTCAATTTCCATTAATCAAAATCAAATGGCTTCTCCTTGGTTCACTAATTGTTATGAACCATTTGATTTCTCTAACATTGCAGATCATCCTCATGATTTACCTAGCTCATTGGAAAAAATGTTTTTTTTCATGGTGATAATGTTATTGATGCTAATGAACATTGGGATGCTTTCATGGATTTTGTTAGAAATATTTCAATTGAACATATTTATGTCTTTTATAAATGCTTTGCTATGTCATTAAAGAAAGATGTTAGATAGTGATTTCTTGGATTGTCTGATAATAGTATTAATTATATTAATGCTAGTAAAAATGTTTTATTTGATAGATAGTTGGAAACAATAGATAGTAGGTTTATTTTGAATGTCTTAAATAATATGAAGAAGAATCAAAATGAAACAATGGATGAATTTAACCTTATACATGATAAAATTACTCAATTTATTCCTCAAATTCATTAGCCTATCCCAACAACTATCTTATTATATTATTTGAACTCTTTCCAGGATCATTTCAACATTTTTTCAATGAAGCGAGACCTACCGATCTATTGGATTCTAAGAAAAATTCCATAAGTTTGGATGAAAAGTGATTTGGTCAAGGAAGTCGGACATCCTAAATCCCCCTAGAGCTAGAGTTGATCCTAATCCCAAAGTCGTTCATACGACTGAGCACTCCCTTGATCCTCTCGCCACCATCCTAAAAGGAATGAAGAGATTGGAAACAAACTTATTGCAAACCACAGATTCCTTACACAATCAACTTATTTAAGTGGAAAGGAACCCACAATAGAACAATTTTCCTCCTAGGAATGGGTATCAAATCCCTCCTCCCAATCAAAGACCTCCCACAACATTGGAACCAAATAATATGCTTAGTCATGATGTTCCTTATTATTATCGATCTCGTCATAGTGTCCATTTTGAAATAAATTGTGCTAGGTACTATTGACGCTTGAATCTGTTAGGACCAAAATGGAAACCTCAAGGGGATACAAATCCCCCTACATTTTTATAGAGGTGGTACTCCTCTTTGTTTCAATATTTTCTTGGAATTTTAGATTTTCAAAACAATATAGGACTTTAAGGAAGTTTGTTTTAGTATAAAAAAATATAAATATTGCAGTAAAACAAAAGGGTTTTGTTTCTAAAGAGATTTCTTGAGAAATGACCAAGAACATCACACTTTACATATTTGAAAAACATAAAAAAAAATCCTCACATCCATCATAGTTAAACTAAAGATTTATGATCACATAAAATAAAAGAAAATGGTCTGCACACATAAGAGAACTTTAATAGAGTAAACACATGGGGAGCTCAAATGAATATAATGATAGATCAATATCAAATACTTTATACTTAAAACTCATAGTTATAAAATACATTCAAAACTGATCCTGAAACAATTCTCTTTGGGATTTCTGAAAAATATAGAATTTGTTACAAAGCCTTGAAATTTAAATGTGTTTGTCCTTAGGAATGGGATTGGGGCTCCTGTGAACCATAAATAAAATATAAACAATAATTAAGTTGTAGAAGAAGATGGCGGGCGATGACAGAGTAGCAAGATTTGGAAAGAAGAAAGGAAGAAGTTATCAGATTTTGATTAAACCTTTCTAGTTAAAGAAGTGGAGTAACTAGATGAAAAATTGATAAAGGAAGTAAGATGTGATTAGCATAAACTTACTATGATGGTATATCTCTCATTCACTTTCTTGTTGTTGTCCTTTTATTGTCTTCATCAACAATTATATGAACTGTCTCAACTGCTTCTTGGCCTTCTTTGGTTAATTTTTCAATTGCCTTTTTAAACCAATCTTCGATGTAGTTTTTCATTGGTGCAACATTATTTCATGGATGATTTTAATATTGAATAATTCTCCTTTCAAGTCTCTTAAATCATGAGAAATTCCATGTATTGCTTCCTCAATATCTTGATTTTTCATGGAATAATCAACCAACCAATTGTCTATTTCTTCTTCATTATATTCAATTATGCCATAAAAGTTCTCAGTTAATAACCCTTTTAATATCTCAAATTGTTTCTTTGTCAGAAACATTGAATTGAGAATTAACTTAGGGTCTTGCACTGATCTAAAAATGAAGAAGACTTGAAAAACTTAAATAATTATTGCAAGTGAAATGTTATGTGTTTAAAGCAACATGATCAATTTGCAACACATAAATTAAGGATTACTTATGCAAACTACTCATAGACAACAGCATAAAACATTGAACATCAACACATAAACACAACAACTTGATAAAGGAGTTCACCCCACTCCGGGCTACATCTCTTGGTATAGCTTCCAATGGATCATTATTATTAAATTTCTCAAAGTGCTCAAAAACATTCCTTACAATGCCCAAAACCCCTGTCTGGGCTCTTTCGGCACCTGAAACGGTCGAAAAATGAGAAAGATATGCTTCCTTGAAGTCTCCTTCTCCAACTTTGCTGTCTCTGGTTCTACAATTCGCACCCTTGTTCTCCAAACCTGGCACACACGCTCATTTGAGCGTAGAGAACCCAGTCCTGTGCATAACCACGCACTGGTACAAACCGTAGGACGGTTAAGGCGCCTCCATCCCCTAACCGCCTCGACACTCGGGCATATGGCCATAAGACCAAAGGCTGGGCGCAAAAATGGTTAATCCGTTTTAAAACTCCCACACGGTTATTATACCGACCGAACCATGGATTATATCCACACATTAACCAAAGGTTAAAGTTCATACCCCGCACGCATATACAATATGGAATACATATATATGCAATGTAATACATTGCAACCCAAAACAAATACGTGTGCACGCGCCAACAATCCGGGGCCAATATATATATACGGTCATGTGTATGGTAATGAAACCATGGTTCGGGGCTTAAGCCCCGGCCCGACCCCCCTCCATTCAATACAAAGCACAAGTTTAAATAAATATGTGAATACACATATAACAAGGAACATGTGCGGGAATGTTGGCTAGCAGAGTGTTACAAAAGCTTTACAAGAGGGGAGGTCTGGGGGTCGAACCCCACGGACTTCCAATAAACTTTTATATATGAAAATAATGACCAACGAATGAGCGACACGTGGCATCCTCGGGTTGGGCCATGTGTCCTCATATTATTCGCCCAAACGGACACGTGTCATCATGCTAGTTGCCAACGAAAAACCAACCAAAATGCACCACGTCACCCACCTGCCATGTCATCATGATGGTACGGCCCTGCCACGTGGCCGTACGGACTGTACGAATAGGTACAGTCAGCATCCCAAATTTTTGCCTGTTTGGCTTGGCGAACAGATCGTGATATCTCCTCCATACGGACTCTGTTTGCGAAAGTAAATATACCGCCGGAATCAGGAAGACGAGACGAACGCAATGACACTGTTTTCATCACATTCTAAGCACTTTGAAAATTGAGCAAAATTTGATCCCCTGATCACACCTCCCCATTGGAAAGCTTTTGGACCTCCAAAAGACTATCTCAGTGTATGTGAAGATGAGGGTATAGTTCCCTCACCCTTCCAACCTCAATCCACTTGGCCTTGCTTGGATTCGTCCCTTTAAGACCAACTCACAAATACTCCACATTTCCTCGCTTCGAAGTTCTCATCCTCCTGTCAAGTATGGTGTCTTCCTACAGTTCTGTTAGATACTCTGGAGAAAAATCATCTATGGAAGGAATCTGAACATGCTCTCCTTGATCATCAATCAATGGAGGCTCATACAACTTCAAATTCTCAACATTAACAGCTGCATACATCTGCATATATGGAGGCAAATCTAAACGAAAAGCATTATTACCAATCTTGTCGACAATTTTGAAGGGACCATATCGAATTGGTTTCAACTTTTTAACTTCTCCTTTAAGCCTCTCTTTGCTGATGTAAAGCCACACTTCATCACCAACTTTGAAACTGTGATCAACACGATGCTTGTCATGTCTCACTTTGTACTTGGCCTGACTCTTTTCCAACTGCTCTTGCACCACCTGATGTATCGACTGAATTTGTTCGATGAACTTCTCTGCCCGATCAATATCATATTGCCCATCAACAACAATATCCTTCCCAAATATGAAATCTAAAGGAGACTTGGGCAAATAGCCAAAACATGCCTCAAATGGTGACGTCTGAGTTGAAGAGTGCTTGGCTCGATTGTACGCATGCTGAATGTAATGTAAATGTTCATCCCAAAGCTTAGGATGCTTGCTGCAATATGCACGAAGAAGATGTACCACTGTACGATTCACCACCTCTGTCTGACCATCTATCTGCGGATGAAAAGCTATGCTCTTTTTCAACTTGGTGTCCATGAGTGCCCACAAACTCGACCAAAAACTTCCAACAAATCAAGAATCCCAATCAGAAATGATGGACTTGGGCAAACCAAAATGCACCCAAACATTTTGAAAGAACAACTGTGTTGCTTGTTCTACTGTTACCTGCTTAGTACAAGGCATCAAAATACACATCTTACTGAAACGATCAACCACAACATAAATATAATCATGACCTCTTCTCGACATAGGTAAACCACCAACAAAATCCATGGAAACACTTTCCCATGGTCGAGAAGGAACTGGAAGTGGAGTGTACAAACCCAACTTTCAATTACTTGGTTTACTTGTAGCACACAACAAACATCCCCGAACATATCGCGAAACCCTTTCATTCATCTTAGGCCAGTAACAAAATCTTTGCAAATTTGCCACTGTCTTGCCAACACCAAAATGACCAGCAATAAGAGAAGAATGTGCTTCTCTTATGATGTTGATTCTTTCTCCCTGTGGAATACACAACTTGCCAAGATGATACAAGAGATTCTTCAACATGGTTAGAGTGGCACAAAGTTTCATACACATCCTTAAAGTCAACATCTAAAGCATACTGTTCCACATAAATTTCATGCATTATAGGACTCTGCTTAAGAATAACTGAAGCACTAACAATAGGCCTGGACAACATATCAGCTACTTTGTTAAAAATGCCCTTTATATACCTGCTAACCAAATGAAACTGTTGAAGAAAACCAAGTGAAAGAGAATAACGATTCTTAACTGTAATTTTGTTCAAAGTCATGAAATCAACACACATTCGCCACGTTCCATCCTTCTTTGGAACCAAAACAATCGGAGATCCAAATGGCGAAGAACTTGGCACAATTACCCCTTTATCTAACAACTCCTGAATTTGCTTTTTAATTTCAGTATTTTCCATAACTGACATTCTATACATACCAATATTAGGAAGTGGACAATCTTGTTGTAACTGA